>JAQGBS010004371.1:0-10382 GCA_034698545.1 Acrobeloides obliquus
GTTTTCACGCGAGCGTCTTTGTCGGCGAAGAGAATCTCCCAGTAAGCAATAGCAGTTTCGATGTCGAGACTTCGCTGTGAGACGGCCTTTGCATAATTGAACGTATATTGGTACAAATTTCTAAAGTTAACCGGATTGTCCAACTCGTCTTCCAGAGATTTCAATCGCGCTTTCAGCTTTTCCAAAGAATCGGCTCTAAAAAAACAAGATAAAGCTAGCTACTTCGGCACATATATCCCCCATTAAACGTGGTCTAAAATCAAAAAATTCAACAATCTATCAAATTCAACAAAATTGAACAAAAATCGAATAAAATTTTATTTTTCGAAATTTTCTCAAAAATTACCCTATTTGGGGTAATTTTATGCGAAAACACGTTGGCAATGTTAATTTTGCATAAAAACGCTTCCACATTCGAGAAAATTGAATTTTTGCATATTAGCTTTTTCGAAAAATATACTTTCCTTTGTTTTCAATTCAATTTTCTAAAAAATAGAGCGCGTTTTTACGCAAAAATAACATCGCCAACGTGTTTCCCGCATAAAATTACTCCAAATAGGATCATTTTAAAGAAAATTTAGAAAAATAAAATTTTTCGACTTTTAGATCACCTTTAATGAGGGTATAGGAGCAGCCAAAGTGTTCCCCACGTTTTATATAAGATATACACAAAATAAACTCACTTGAGGAGAATCATTCCAGCTTTAAATTCCTCTTGTGAGAACTCGCATTGAACTTCAGCATTTAACTTCCACGCCAATGCCAAGACGATACGATCCGTTGGGTCGACGCCAAGATCTTGAAGTAATCGCGACATTCCATTCGGACCAATTCTATCCTTCAAATTATCCGCAGGATCTACAAATGTTTCTCATAGACAGTGGCGTAGCTGAGGGGGTGGGAACCCGGGATAGTTCCCCTCCCCCATTCCTGGAAAAATTAAAAATTTTTCCTAATAGTCCCCCTTATGTTTTTTGAGTCAATGCAGAGCTCGCAAAGCTGAGGTTTTCGATGCCCGAACTTTTGTTGGAATGTCCCGTTTTTGATCATTTGTTACTGAACATCAACCCCTGATAAAAATACTTACCATTTGCATACTTATAGAAAAATTGGTCCAACTTCTTATTGTCAGTCGTATTATCCGCTTGTGAAAAGAAGGTCGGATTCTGAAAATAAATGTCACATGCCATTTCCAAGTTCCATTCAACGTGTGTCAAACACGCAATCGCGGTTTTCTCAGACGTCTGTGTGAAGGTTATAAATTGTCTAACCTAAAAAAAATCTTGCAAAATGTCCTTTTCCAAAATAACTTTTCTAAAATAACATTTCAAATGTCTGATTTGAATATAACTTTTCTAAATGTCCGTGTCGAAATTAACTTTCACAACCATTTCTGCCAAAATATCTTACAGCCAAAATTTCGCTCACCTTTTCCCGTTGATTTGGCTTTAATCTGCTACTCATTGTAAGCTCGATACTACTAGCGCGAATAACAGCAGCAAGTTTTAAACGTTTCGTTGGTGGAGCCAGATTATTTAACTAAAAATGAAAATTGAAGGAAAAGTCAATGTTCAAAAGAAAAAAAACATACGAAAAAAGTCGAGATTGTGCAAAAATAAATTGTTCAAGAATAATAGTTTTAATATAAAATTATGACAAAAAATATCAATTTTGTGAATTCATTACTCAAATGTTCTTTAAATTCAGAAGTCGGCTCACCAGGTTTTTCAAATATCATATACAAAACTTTCTGTTTAATTATCAAATACGTTTAAAGCGTTTTATATTTCTTTCTTTTGGGATCGTGTAAAACTGAACCTGACCTTTGAGGGCCTAGGAACAGGGGTGCTAAGAGCCGGCACGGTGGAAAAAAACGCTCAAATAAGTCGGATATTATTTCTAAAGGTTATTTATCTATTTTTTTAGAAAATATTAGTGAATAGTGGCGGATCGGCGATAAATTTCGAGAAAAAATAGATTTTTTCACTTCGATGAAACGGTTCACAAGATACGCAATTTTCAATAAAAATTCTTTGTTTATAAACTCGTTTTTACTACTTTAAAGATGATTCAAATTTTAATTATTAAATTTATGAAATCACGAAATAAATACGTAAAGTACTCAAAACATACAGTAGGGCTCAAAAGTTTAGAAACTTGTTGAAAAAAATATGAAATCGAATTTTTCTTTTGAAACTTGTGTTAAATCCGGTCAAAACCGCTTCCCAGTGAAATAATTAGATGTCTATTACATATTTCAGCAAAAAAATCGCGCCAGATATTTTATCATCATTATATTCAACTTTACTAATAATGACTCAAATTTTGGGGGCAAAATGAGCTCGAAAATTTCTAAACAAAAGTTTAGAAATTTTCCGGTCAGCTTTAAGTTTATTAACAATTCTACCGAAAGCTTTATTCTAAAAGGCGATTTCCCCCTGCCCCATTTTTGAAATCCTGGCATGCCCCTGACAGGTCGTAACAAGAGGGGTCTGTGACGAGAGGCCGTGATGAGTGTACTCGGTAACGAGCGCCCGTAACCGTAACGAGGGGCCTAGTGCCTAAAAGTTGGGGATGACCAGAAATCGGGGAGTTGAAGTGTATGAAGATTCTAGTCCATGAGCCCTGAGCTGTGATCCAGTTAATTTAATTGTACTTTATTTGTGACGCTGCTTGTTGTATATGTTTATTCATGAATAAACCCCGAAATCTAAACCTAACAAGGAATGGTTCCGAAGTGTTTATTTTAAAATTGTGATTAAAAAAATTTTTTATAAGAAAATAATAGGGGTGGGCCTCTAGAAAAAACTAAATTAAAAATTTTTTTATATGATTCAAGTCCTTGTTATTTTTGAGTAATTTTTGTAGCGTCAAAGACAGCCGAAAAGCTCACCACATGACTAAAGCACTTAGGTTTTGGAAATCACGTGGCATGCATGACAAAAAGGGAAAGGAAGTTTCTAGTGGCAGGTCCAAAGTACTTAAATGACAAAGTCGTTCAATAATTATACCCAAAATTGTGTGACGTTTGATATAGCATCTGGAACTTGGGCTAATAATGATTGTGATGCATCTCAGTGTTATATTTCCCAATTATTCTATTCAAACATAGAATTTTTATACTGTGTATATTGATATCTATTATATAAATTTTCATATGGTTGTTACGATACTTGAACCGGCGCTACCACGCTTCCGGACCCACTATTGTGGACTCAAGTCTTGCGGGCCTACACTTGCGGACTAACACATGCAGATGATACATTTGCGGATACTACTAAAAGGTCTGCAAGTGTTAGTCCACAAGTGTAGCGTCCGCAATAGTGGGTCCGGAAGCATATGGCGCCCTTGAACCCACAACTTTTTGAGCTAATACGAACATTTAACCAACAAGATATTGGGTTGCTCCAAAAGTTTTTATACTTTTCACTTTTTTCAATTGAAAAAAGTGAGAAGTGAAAAGATAAAAACTTTTGGAACAACCCAATACTAGAGTTGTTTCTGTTATAAAGAAAAGTTTAATGTCAGAAAAATTCATATGAATGGACTATAAGTTTCAACTAATATCAGGACTGATTCCAACTGTTGCTCCAAACTGTTGAATCTTTTCTAATAACCCATTTACTTCTTTTCGAAGCTTCCTAAAAAATGAATAAATTAAGTTGAAATTTTATAATGGACAAATTTTCCTATAATTTATAACAGCAGATAAAATATTGGATTGTATCATAAGTATTTGCCACTATAAAAAATACATCGAATTTCGGCATTTTTCGCTCGTTTTAGATGAAATTTTTTTCAGTACTAAGCAAGAATGTATGCCGAATTAGTCTTTTTGAGCGTAACTCATGCTTTCGTGTCAATATACAGATTTTTTCAAAAAATGAGGGTTTTCAATGTGCAAATTAATTTTAAAAAGTCGATTTTGGGTCATAGATGTCTATTTTTGACGAAATTTTCGACCGTACTAGGATTATTCTAGTCGGGGAATCGATTACACGCATTGCCGAGACATGAAAATGCTTGCCTAACCCTAAAAAATTTTTTCCTGAAATAGTACCCCTCTGTGTTTGCTACCGCTAATCCTTACAGGGTGCGTCACGAAACTGCAACATTTAATTTTTCAACTAAATTTATTCAACAAACAAATATATAACAACAAAAACAACACAGATTTATTCAAAATATCCTCCGTTTGCATCGATGCAGGCGTTTCGGAAGGCTGTTTTTTCCTTTTTCGGTTTTCGTTGCTTCCAGTCTCTTCAAATCTTTTGATAGTACGGGATACTGTGGATGGTTCGATGTCAAGAAATCGCGCATTTTCACGTACTCCTTTGCCTTTTTCGTGCGCTCTAATTATAGCAGGCCTTAATTCCTTAATGTTTAGCTATAAAAACACACAAATTTGTATCAAAATAAATTTAAAAAAGTATAAAAAACATAGAAAGATTAAGTGTTGCAGTTTTGCGACGCACTCTGTAGTAGTATCAAAAATCTTTTAAAAACATACTTATTCATCGCATAATACATGAAAGGATTATATCCATTTTGAAAAACCGTGAAAATCCAAACCACAAAATATATAGCTTTATTAGGAGCGCTATAATAAGTCCATAGTACGCCCATGATCGACTTGTATCCACAAATGATCAGAGATTGAATGAGTAGACTCAATTCATATTTACTTATCAACTGGGTACTTGCCGTCGTTTTATTTCGCTAAAATAAAGCATCGAAAAAAGTTCTTGATAAGTTTTGTAATACAAACGCTAACTGTTTCTAACTAAAATTTTTTAACCTACATTTACTATTAAACTTCCAAATGCAATCAAGTAAAAGAAGTAAGCAATAGCATAAGAGGTGAGAACGATATACAAGAAAATCGGTATAACATAGTCTCGATTATAGGAATCTCGAATAATACCGGTAACAGTCATTTCTGCACGAAATCCTGGTATGAGATAAAATATAAATGAAATTATACCCAGCACATAAGAAGCGCAAATAAGTCCCTAAATTACATAGACCATATAAGCCTTGTTGTTAAGCCTCTCACCTTAAAAAGTTCAACTTTCTTGTACGGTGTTACCCGGATAAATTCAACCAAAGCATCGCTACGGTTGATAGCTAGGATCAAAGTTAAGCATACCAAAGGACTCCAAGAAAGCATAGAAAATGCCATGGTGAGCTAAAATCTCGAATTAGAAATAAACATTACGAAAGTTGCTCAAATATCCATACCCAACCAATGATCTCTCCAAAACTGGTATTAAAAATCCACATAAGACACATGATAATATAATAACACTCATAAAGAAGTTCTAGGATTCCATAATGAATCATTATTTGATAGGATGTTGAACGATTGAAATAAGTTCTTGTAGAGAAGATCTGGAACTAGTATCGATTAGGTAATCCACTGAACGTGAAATTTATTGAAAAAATTTTTTCATCATGTAGAATTGGCCTCTTTAGGCGTAATTTTATGTGGGGAATCTGAATTTCACAGGAAAAGAAGAGAAGCAACAGCAGAAGAAGAAGCAGGAGAAGAAGAAGCAGCAGCAGAAGGAGCAAGAAAAGAAGCAGCAGAAGGAGCAAGAGAAGAAGCAGCAGAAGAAGAATCAGAAGAAGAAGGAGCAGCAACAGCAGAAGAAGCAGGAAAAGAAGCAGGAGAGGAAGCATCAGGAGAAGGAAAAGCAGCAGCAGAAGAAAATTAGAGGAAGCAACGGCAGAAGAAGCAGGAGGAGGAGAAGAAGCAGCAGAAGAAGAATCAGAAGAAGGAGCAGCAATAGCAGAAGAAGCAAGAGAAGAAGCAGCAGAAGAAGCAGGAGAGGAAGCAGCAGGAGAAGCAGCAGCAGAAGAAACAGCAGCAGAAGAAGCAGCAGCAGAAGAAGCAGGAGGAGGAGAAGAAGTAGCAGCAGAAGAAGAAGCAGCAGCAGAAGAAGCAGAAGTAGAAGAAGTAGCAGCAGCAGAAAAAGAAGAAACAGCAGATGAAGCAGCAGAAGAAGAAGGGAAAGAAGCAGTAGAAGAAGCAGCAGCAGAAGAAGTAAGAGAAGAAGAAGCAAGAGAAGAAGCAAGAGAGGAAGCAGCAGGAGAAGAAGCAGTAGAAGAAGCAGCGGCAGAAGATGAAGCAAGAGACCTTTAAAACTTTCCCCGAATCAAGATATGAATCAAGGTTTGATTGTAGCCTTTTCTTGACTTGGGGAGAAGTTTTTAAGATCTCGGAAATGTGAAATTCGGATCCCCCGCATAAAATTATCCCTAGAGGGGTCAATTCCAAATGATGAAAAAAATTTTTTTCGAAAAATTCCACGTTCAGTGGGATATCCAATCGATACTAGTTCCAAAGATCTTTAAAAAGAAGCAGTATAAAAAAATCTAAAATTACTAACCCATATGACTGGCACATATGCCACAAAACATATAATTATAATCACCAAGAGTATAGAACCTAATATTTGTCGCTCAATTACTGTAAGTTCCATTGATATAACCAATGACTAGGACCCGAAAAATTTAGAGACTTTCCTGAACGCAATGCAATTAACAAAGTTGTTTGTCATATATAAACCTATTCCTAGGATACCTTTCCGATAATAATCGGAAAGGTATCCTAGGAAAATAATTAAAATTTTCGAAAAATGTATCCGGAAAAATTGTTCGAAAAGATTCCTAGGAAAATAATTAAACTTATTTACGAAGCGACTATTTTGTGTCGAAATATTTGATAATTTCAGAATGACGATCAACTTTTAACAACATAATTATTTGGTCGAACTGAAAGTACATTAGCAGCAAAAAAATCTGGATACCCTTTTGCATTAATTAAGCGGTTCTCAGTCTTCTAGGAAAGACTTTCAGTCAAGTGGATTTTTGAGAATGATGAAATCAAGTACTTGTAGAATAAGCTGATGGTGTTATTTAAAGGACCAATCCAGTTATTTACAACCATATGAAAGAATGATATATTTGGAAAGATCATGAAAAATGGAGCATTTTTTGTTTTTACGGCATGTTCTGAGTCGTTTTAGTTTTCGAGATAGTTGCGTTTGAATTTGTGTACAAGCTCTTCGTTGTAATACACAAACTTTTTTGAATTTTTTGCGGAAAAATCGATTTTTGCATCGATTTTTTAAATTTTCATCAAATGAACATTGTAACAATTTTTCATAGCCAAATGAGACGAACAGAATGACACCAAAATTATCCAATTTGAACATTGTTTTGGGTTATTGAAACGAAAACCCTGATTCATGTTTTCGTTTGAACAACCCAAAACAATGTTCAAATTGGATCATTTTGGTGTCATTTTGTTCGTCTCATTTAGCTATAAAAATTCTACAATGTTCATTTTTTGAAATTTTAAAAAATTAATGTAAAAATCAATTTTTCTGCAAAAATTCAAAAAAGTTCGTGTATTACAACGAAGAGATTGTAACAAATTCAAACGCAATTATCTCGAAAAATACAACGATTCAGAACATGCCGTAAAAACAAAAAATTCTCATTTTTCATGATCTTTCCGAATATATCATTTTTCATATGGTTGTAATTACTGGACTGGTCCTTTAAATGAATAAATCGTTTAAAAAATATAGTTTCATTAAGATGTAATTCTTGTGGAACTAAAAGTCTTTTCCGCCCTATAAATAACTGGATTTTTTCACCATGCTGCATGCCACATGGCGCGTAAAGTTTCTTTAAAATGTCTTTTAAAAAGCATTTCATTCAGTGCCGCACGCAATTTTTTCTGCATATTTTTAGATGATATTTATTAAATCTAAATACGGAAAACACACAAAGGTTTTAGAGAAATGGGTATACTTTTCAAAGAGAGAACATAACTGACCAGTGTTTGCATGACGTCATTTCAAAAAATGCGTTTTTTGGATGACATAGGGTTGACATCAGGTGTAAACCCCCTGACATCACATCGAGACGGCCCTAAAAAGTTAGTTAACGGTTAGATCTATATAAAAAACACTGATGTCACGCAGGTTGTAACGCAATTTTTTCTGTACAACTCGATGTCATTTGAGGTGCAAATGTCAAGGGTTTGAGTCCGGTTTCGGCAAACTCGGGATGTATCAAGCTGCGAGTGTTAGAAATGAATGTTCATTGAGTTCGGGACCATTGTTCCACATGCTTTCCAAGAGTTTATTGCCACTTTAACCCTTAAACGCTATGTAAGTGCTTTGCTTATCATCCATAAGGTCGATCATTTATTGTGATATAAATAACAAGATAAAACAGGAATTTTCCATTTCCTAGCTTCTGCAATTATTGCTATCAAACATGCTTTTTCTGGTTGTATTAGCTCTTTTTATATTGCCTTTCAAAATATCTTCAAGTTTTAATGTCACTATCAATACGAATCCTGTACGAACTGTACCAGAAAAATTTCTTAGTGTCAGTTTGGATTCGCTTAGTGCGTATCCGGATACATGGAACTATTTGAATTTTAGGTAGTATTCATAGGATTAGGTTAAAGGTCACGTTTTTTATAGTTTCATGGCTCCCTTAGCCAAGGCTTTAGCACCAGCGTATTTCCGTTTCGGTGGGACTTATTCGGATCTAATGGTTTTCAACGAAACTAATAATGGGCCTATGTTACAAATTATTCCAGAATGTCTTCCTAATACGATTTATGGAAACTATTGCACTATATTCACAGGTATTTTAGTATAAACTGGCGGACCGAGCGCTAAAGGAGATTTTCCGATCCGATCGATAAGTGGGCTCCGAACGAGATCTCCGCCCTTATCCGATTGCTTCCGAGCGCTTTCAAGCGCCTCTGAGTGCTTACGAACGCATCCGAGTGCTTCCGAGTACCTCCGAGTTCTTCCAAGCGCTTCCGAGCGCCTTCGAACGCTTTCGAGTGCCTTTGAGTGTTTCCAAACTCTTTCAAGTGCTTACGAGTTCTTCCGAGTGCCCCTGAGTACTTCTGAGTGCTTCCGAGCTCTTCCGAGTACTAATGAGTTCTTCCGGGTGCTTCCGAACACCTCCGAGCACTTCCGAGTGCCTCTGAGTGTTTCCGAGCGCTTTCAAACGCCTCCGAGTGCTTCCGAGCTCTTTCGAGTGCTTACAAGTTCTTCCAAGCGCCTCCGAGTTTTTCCGAGTGCTGCCAAGTTCCTCCGAGCGCTGCCGAGTTCCTCTGAGCGCTGCCGAGTTCCTCCGAGCGCTTTTAAGCGCTTCTGAGTACTTCTGAGTGCTTCCGAACTCTTCCGAGTACTAATGAGTTCTTCCGGGTGCTTCCGAACACCTCCGAGCACTTCTGACTGCCTCTGAGTGCTTCCGAGCGCCTCCGAGCGCTTTAAAGCGCCTCCAAGTACTTCTGAGTGCTTCCGAGCTCTTTCGAGTGCTTAAAAGCTCTTCCGAGCGCCTCCGAGTACTTCCGCCTGCTTATGAGTTCTTCCGAACGCCTCCGAGTGCTTCCAAGTTCTTTCAAGCGCCTCCGAGTACTTCTGAGTGCTTTCGAGCTCTTCTGAGTGCTTACGATTAAAACCCTTTTTGGTTCGAAAAAATTCTATAAAAATATATTCCTATGATTTAGCTAATCAATTCGAAACTCTTTATAACTTCTCAAAAAATGCTGGTTGGCGCTTCATTTTTGACTTAAACTCAATGTTACGAAATGGTTCCAACTTGACTCCCGAAACGATCCATCTTACCGGATGGGATTCTACTAACGCCCGAAAACTACTCGACTATGCGAGTGCACACAATTTCGACATGGATTGGGAGCTGGGAAATGGTGATTTTTGAACAATTAAAAACAATTTCAATCTAAATCTCTAGAACCTGATGGGTTTTTTGAACTGTTTAAAAATCTAACTTTAACTGGAGAACAACTTGCTCAAGATTTTAAACAGCTTAGAAGCATCTTGGATTCGTATAGTTTATACAAAAATAGCATTCTTATTGGACCGTCGGCTTCTGGTATTAATTGGGTGATACCTGAGTAAGTCAAACTAATAAAAGGTTGGGTACTACTAAGGATTAGCGAGCCCGCTCGAATTGATTTTTTTCAAAAAAAATCGAGCTATTATGGATTAGGGGGTCACCCAGGGTCAAAAATCGAGAAAAATTTGTTAAAAATTTTAAAAAGTGACATATTTAGGGGTAATCTTATGCGAAAAATCGATTGTGCCTCCCATCCTCCCAACCCTGACCCACAACCCTTCTTTGACCCCGACCTACAACCCCCTCAGGTGAAAAACCAGGGGTCACTTGGGGTTTGCCCATGTATGCCCTGGAGGGCCCTAAGTGCTCGCTAATCTTGAATAAAAGCAAAGGTTATTGTTGTCTTTGAATTTTTAGTTTCGTAAATGCTAGTGGTGGACTCTATGTTAACGCACTCACGGCTCATCAGTAAGAGTATT
>JAQGBS010004372.1:0-10381 GCA_034698545.1 Acrobeloides obliquus
TTTTTGTCTATTTCTGATCAGAAAATTGTGAGGAACAATAATCATCACCTGTAACAGACCGGGTTTGACGTGTTAATCGAAACTAAGAGCGTAAAAACCCGAAATTTGTTCACGATGACTTTGGATATCATCGTTACCATCGTCGCATAAATTATGACACATATTATTGTGAAAAGCGAAATGAGCTGGGTTACAAAGCTAAAGCACATTTATTTCTGAACACCAATGCTTTTGAGGTTCTTGTAAATCATAATCATCAATCTGTGCCTCTCATAAAAAAAACTCTTTTCCAAAACGAACTTTTTGAAAAGTCCGTTTTTCTCATGGAAAAGCAAAAAGTCCTACAATTGAAAATTTGATTTTTTAAGCCAACATTTTTAAAAATCGAAATTTTTCAGCTCTAAATTCTACCGGAAAATCGCTTTCTCGCATAGGAAAACCCCCAAGACATTTTTTGACGCAATCGACGCTTTTTCTCTATAAAGTGTAAATAAGATTCGGTAAATAAGATTCCGTTAATAAGGTTCGCGTAAATTAAATTCGTAAATAAGATCCTTTGTAATCTGGTAAATTAGATTCGTTCCTAGTGCCGCATTGGTCAATGCCTGGGATGAAATAACTGTGTGAAAATTTTGAAAAAATTGTTGATAATTTTCCCAAGCGGTTGAAAGCCTGTATAGAAGCTAAGGGCGGTCATTTTGAATTTTATTTATAATTGTCGTTTTTGTTATGGTTTCAATAAAAACAATTCCTATAACGATGTGTGATCATGAACGTTCTCATGTGATCGGTTGATTCTGCCGCACGATGTACTACTTTGAACATCACTAGGGTCTCCGGCGAAATTTTTTTCTGGGTACGCCATTGCCAAAAAAAGGTTATCTTGTTGACATTTATTGATAGAAGTTTTTATTATTATAAACAATATAAAATTTCTGTGAACACATACAATAATACTTGTCTGAGTTTTTTTATATTAGAAGACAAACAATACACACTGATAAAAAAATAAAATAAAAATGGGACGAATCTGCACACCGGTCAATCTGCCATAGAACCGAATGGAAAAAGTACAAGAAACAACAAAAATAAAATACAAGGAGAGCGAAAAACATCCTGAACATAGAAGCAAATATACTCAAATATGTGGATAAAAATTTTGACAGAATAATAGGTGAACAAAATATTTAAATTTTCGGTGATTTTAAGTAGATTTTTAGTGCCTCATCAAGAAATAATATCTCCCATCCCCAACGTTGCTTTACTTGCCAGATCGGATGGGATCACTCCCTACCAGTCCATCAAGAAGCACGTTTAAAAAAATTATGAGTTTTTTTAAGAATTATCAGGCCATTTGTACAGTATACTATTTGCTGTCTCTATGCCAGAACTTTCACTCACCCTTGTAAAGCCCATTTTAAACTCCAATACTAAACTTTTTAGTGATCCCGTCCGATCTGGCAAGTTAAGCAACGTTGGGCCCGTCAGGTTCGATTCCGCTAGGGTCAAAACTGTTGAATTTCGGCAAAAATTTTTTGCCAAAAAAATTTTTTTCAAAAGTTTATAAAACTTTTCGACCCTATCGGAGATCGAACCTGGTGGTATCTATGTTCCGGAAAAAGTTTAGCATTTTGGGTTGAAATGGGCGTTTATTTAGAATCAACGTCGAAAAATATTTGTATTAGAAATGCTTAAAAGGCCATTCAAATGAGGACATACAACAAAAGTTTAATAGATGAGTACGAAAGCAGTTTCACAGAAACCAAAATATCGGCTTCTAATGATCGATCGTGTCAGAAAGATTCTATCACAGATATACAATATAAAAAAAATAAGAAAAACCGGAAGAAAGTTTAGAGTTACTTCGGCTCTTATACCTGCCATTGAACGTGGTGTCTAAAATCGAAAAATTTTATTTTTCAAAATTTTTTCAAAAATAACCTATTAGGGGTAATTTTATGCGGGGAATTATTGCGCACAAAAATTATCTTGACCCTGATTCAGGAAATGGAGTTGGTGTATTGACGCGAAAATCGAAAATTTTCTTGTTTCGTCATTATATCAACTCCGTTCCCTGAATCAGGGTCAAGATAATTTTTGTGCACAATCGATTTCCGCATAAAATTACCCCTAGTAGAGTCAATTTTGATAAAATTTCGAAACTTTTTTTTCGATTTTAGACACCATGTTGGGGGTATAAGAGTAGCTCCGAAAGTTTATATGACTGTAAAAATTTTGTATTTATGAAAGCGAATATAATATATAGAATTTTCAAAATCTTTATTCAATAGCAGTAGTAGCTTGTTCAAATTTAAACATAGGTGTGTTGTTCAACGAATTTTGATAGGCTGCAAGAAGTCCATTCAGAAGATTCGGATTTGAAAATAGGTTCTCCAAGTTGGAATTGGAGTTGTTGTCTGGTGGGAGACCAGCCGAGCTAATGGAGTCGCGATTGTCCTGTACCGTGCTTGGCGAGCTGGATTCGTGTGTGGACTCATTCTTGATTGTATGGCTCGGTGATGAGCTAAAGGAAGTCGAAGCGATGTGGTGATTGGCAGCAGCAACACTGGCTAACGATTCGTTCAGTGAAGAGATCTCTCGTGAAAAGGCAGCGAGTTCTGGGTTGAGAGAAGCTAAGTCCAGCCGGAGAGCGGACAAGTCCGATGGACGGAAGCCTGGCACGTGGACTACGGAGCGCGCATCCAGCGCATCTTCGGCAATCACGGATTGGGAATCGGAGTCCGCGGTCGATGAAGTGTCCATCATTTGTGGAGCAGATGGTGATGGTGTTGAGCCACTCTCAGAGCCGCACTAAAATTTCATGTTGCATTTAAGGTAATACGAAAGGATCAGGCTACTCAGATATAATCATATGAAAAAAATGATATATTCGGAAAGAGCATGAAAAATGGAGCATT
Source organism: Acrobeloides obliquus (assembly GCA_034698545.1). NCBI lineage: Eukaryota > Metazoa > Nematoda > Chromadorea > Rhabditida > Cephalobidae > Acrobeloides > Acrobeloides obliquus. Next base: position 2,919 of record JAQGBS010004372.1, read on the forward strand.
TTTTGTTTTTACGGCATGTTCTGAATCGTTGTAGTTTTCGAGAAAATTGCATTTGAAATTTTGAATTGGTGTACATGTTTTCGTTGTAGTACACGAACAAATGATATATTTGAAAAGAGCATGAAATTTTGAACATTTTTTATTTTTACGGCATCATCTGAATCATTTCCCCATCGAGATAAATACATTTGAAAATATGAATTCATGCCATGTTTTCGTTGTAATACACAAACTTTTTGTATATTGAAACGAAAATCCTGCATGAATTTAAACTTATTTTGCATTTTTGATCAGAGAAAATAATTTTTTACTCAAACTTCAATTAGCAAAGTTGTTCAGCATAAAATTCTCTGTCGATTGAAGCTATTTTTTCATGATTTTGAAGCAAAAAATTCAAGCAAGTTTGTGTATTACAACGAAAACATGACACAAATTCATATTTTCAAATGAATTTATCTCGATGAGGAAAACGATTCAGAAGATGCCGTAAAAACAAAAAATGCTCAATTTTTCATGAACTTTCCGAATATATCATTTTTGGCGAAAAATCGAATTTTTGAATTTTTCGAAAAAAATTCAAAATCTTACCAATTGCGATGGATTGTATGAAGGCGATGAGTCTTCGTTCGACTTTCGGCGCATCTCCTTGCGTTTATTGGCGAACCAGTTGGCGACAACTTGTGGGGACACCACCTCTTTTGGCATTAGACCAACGCCTAAAATGTTGAAAAATCATCTTTGATTAAACCATTTTTTGCCACTAACCTTTTTTATCTTGTTGTAGAGCATTGTTGCACGCCGTGGCTATTTCAACCCTCTTATTGAAGTCTGGGAATGGAGTCTCGAGGAAAAAAGTCTCGAGAATCTTGATCAACACCGGCCGAAAAACATAACGCTCTCTGCGTTGTGGTACTAACTCGCCTTCTCCATTCGTTTCTAGCCTTGTGGCGGGGTCTTGTAGAAAAGAGGCCAACTTTTCGGGATGCCTTCGGCAGTTCAAATACCATGAATAGATGTTCTTGCGGCATCTCAACGACAATTCCCGGTGATTGCCATTCAACAATTTTGAAATGTACGGTTGGCTGACGCCTAAAATTTTTTTATGAGCTTTTGGAATTCAAGTTTTTTTCCCGAGTGGACTGGTCCTTGAAATTTCTTTGCTTCGCATATAATTGGAAAGATAACAACCCCTCGTTTGGCCTTATGGAGGGAAGGTCAACAATTTGACATTCTTCGAACTAATTTGGGAAGCGAAGTGAAAATCCTAAAAGCCGGCTTAGTCACACCCCACAATGCCATCTTTTGGTCAAGCTAAGTCTATATGCAAATCAAAATAGGCTTTATGTTTTTTTATCTGTGTTTCCTACACTTAACACCTATTGCTAGAAAATGTCAACAGATTTTTAGGATTATTGAACTTATGGAATTTACAAAGTGCTTGGATTTTTGCTAAGTTCTTTTTCGGACACCCTATATAATCTTATAAGACGTAAAATGTATTTTAAATGTCGCAGACGAAATTTTTTAAGTAGATGACGTTAAAGCAAAAATGAGATATTTTTGGAGCATGATACAGGGTGTTCCTAAAGTTCATGTACACCCTAATTAATTTCATGAGAATTTTCTTCATGATAGAAAACTTTTCACAAAAAGTGATTTTCTAAAAGTTGTCTATCGTGATCTCAGGAACAACTTTGTAAAACATCACTTTTTGTGACAAGTTTTCACCTATGAAGAAAAGTTTCATGAAATTAATTAAAGTATACACGAACTTTAGGGACACCCCCTGTATTTTTAGGCCAGTTAAAAAAGTACCTGTCATCATGGCGACTGTGGTTTGACGAAGAGAAAATTGAGTGATAAATTGTTTCATGTCGTTGATACAGGCTTCTTCGCCCTGAGACATGAAGTCATCTAACTCGGATGGATCATCCAAAGTAGTGATTTCTTTCATTGGTGTTCGCTGGGATCTGATTGGGCGGCAAGCCGATGGCGATGAAGTTTGGTTGTTCGAGGCTCCGTTCGAGGAAGATTGAGGTAGGGTTAAGCCCATATTTTCGGAAGTAGCTGCGCTGAGTGTGGATGCACCAAGAGTGGACATTGGAAGCATATTGTTTGAAAGTAGTAATGTTGGAGTCAGTTGTTGGTTAACTTCGCTGGTCGGGATGAATTGGCGGAAGAGGGCTTCCTCCGTTCTTATAGGAGTTTCATTTTGGGGTTTGTTATTGTTGTTGGCCATCGCCGCAGCTACCATGTTTAGTTGGCTGTTTGGGAAGCACTAAAAATTTCAGTATAAACGTCAAAATAATGTTTTTCTGGAAAGCTTAGGCTTAAGCCTAAGCCTAAACTTAAACTCAAGCCTAAACCTGGAAATGACCCCATCTAGGGGTAGCGGGGGAATCCGAGTTTGACATTTGCGAAGCGAAAAACGCTTTCCTGATTCAGGGAAGACCTGTATATTAAAGCGAAACGTTGAAAATTCGCATTTTTGCGACTTTTCGCTTCAATACACAGGCCTTACCTGAATCAGGGAAGCGTTTTTTCGCTTCAAAAACATCAAATTTAGATCCCCGCATGTTTGTACCCCTAGAGAGGTCATTTTCAAAAAAAATTTTTTGAAAATTTTTTCACGTGGGTGGCCCCCTATTGTGTAGTAGCTCCAAAAGTCGTAAAATTTTTAAAAAAATTCTTTTATTTTACAGCATTTATAATCCACTCTAAGCTTATTTATCTACAGGGTGAGGCAAAAAGTGGAATTTTGTTTTAGAAATATGATTTTGAGGGAGAAATTTCAAAATTTTTCGATTTTCGCTTCAATACACACATCTATTTCCCTGAATCAGGGTCAAAGAAGCGTTTTTGCTCTTCGGGAATGCGCGCTATGCATAAACTTACCCCTAGGGGGTAATTTTTAGAAAATTTTTTCCCCAAATTCATGTAAAACAACACAAGATTCCATTTTTTTGCCTCACCCTGTAGTAAAAATTTGTTTTTATAAACTTCTTCTAGACTATACTATAGCTTAAAGATCTATCGACTTTTAGAAGAGCACGTGCACAGCCTCATCTTCTTATTTTCCTTTTAAGAATCACGATGACTACAAAATCTTTGCAGCAAAATGAAATCCGAGTCTCTCATTTTCCTTGCAAACTTTCAATTTTATTCATCATGCTATCTCCATAAACATACACCCATAATAACCGGCTCAATTGTTCCACCGGATTCCTTATTAATTAAGGATGTTTTTATTAATGCGAGACGTTAAACAATAACGAAGTCAGATCATTCATCAGGAATTTTCTTCTCCACACACGCACACACAATTCTTTTCACAGATTTTCATAAACAATTTACGAAAACGAAAACAAGGGTCACCTCATTTTTTTCGACAAAAAGTTTGATAGATGGGCCGATGAGTCGCAAGAGAGACGATTTTTCTCGGCGAGCGAGCAAGCGATTTTATACTACAGGGTGATCCATATAAATTCTATAGCCAAGTATCAACAGAGGGGAGTTCAAACCATGGCCAGGTAGAAATTTTTTAATTTAAAAAAATGACATTTCTAGGGTAAATTTTATGCGAAAAATCGATTGGAATAGGTTTGAAAATGCTTCCTTGACCCTGATTCAGGGAATGGAGGTCGTGTGTTGAAGCGAAAATCGAAAAATTTGAATTTTTAAATAGACCCTCCAAGGTAATTTTATGCGAGGAATCGATTGCAAATAATTTTCGCTTCAATATGTCAAATTCTTCCCTGAATCAAGGTCAAGAAAACGTATTTATGATTCAGAGTTATTTGCAATCGATTACCTCGGAGGAGTCTTTTTTTGTTTAAAAATCCAAATTTTTCGATTTTCGCTTCAATACACGACCTCCATTCCCTGAATCAGGATCAAGGAAGCATTTTCACGCAAATTGATTTTTCGTATAAAATTTACTGTGGAAATGTCTTCTTTTTTTAAAATTTCTACCTGGCCATGTTTGAACTCCCCCTTTAAAATAAGATTACATTTTTGAAAGCCCTATTTTTAAAAAAGTCTGTATATTGACACGAAAATTTGAGTTATGCTCAAAAAGACTTATTGGTTTGTACAGGATGATCCAGATGAATATACAATGAAATTCGATATCTCAGAATAGATAAAAAAAGATTTTCATATGCAGTTGTTTTTTGCAAGTTGCTAATCACGTGATCGACTTGATCTTTACAATATTTCCATGGCTTTTTGAATAAGAGCTGTGTATTGAAGCGAAAAATTGAACTTTTTTCAATTCTTAAAACAACGCCATTTTGTTTGAGCTAGCAGACAGTGCTACCCACTAGGCCATGAGTCACTAGTCCAGATGTATATAAAAATTTTCTTTTTTTTCTATGTCGAGTTATAAAATTTTATTCCATTGTATATTCATCTGGGGCACCCTGTATTATGATGTTTTTAATAGAATAGGACTTTTGTTCTTCGGTTTATAGTTTGAAAAACAACCGCTGAATTTATGACAGCCCAGTAAATCGGAAAAAAGAGGGGGAATGTGAAAAACAATGTGTGTTAGAATAATTGTTTTGATGATAATTCGTTTATGTTGAGCAAGTGGTGAAAAAAGTGAATAAAGATTTTTGTGTAAACAATTTTATATTCATTCCCTCTATAAAAAGAAATATGTATAAAAAATTTTGAAAAATGAATTGTGGACAAATATGGGTTTTTATGAGAAGGAGAAATTTTTCCTCTTCTTTTCATAGGTCATATAAGGCTTATTGATGAGTTTTTTTAAAGGGAAATCTTTTTTAATCCGTTCCGGTAAGGGCAAAAATTTCTAATGTTATTTGGAAATACATAAAACTACATAAACATTTCTTGCTCTCTAAGTATACAGATTGTGTGATTAAAAAGAATCATTTAGACGTTCTTATTAAAAATCATGGAGCTACACCCACACGAAAAAATTTTCAAAAAATTTTTTTGGGCTTAGGCCTAAGCCTAGGCTTAAGCTTAAACTTAAGCCTAATGATCCCTCTAGGGGCTAAAAACATTTTGATTTTAAGGGGTAAAAATTTTCTTCATAAAAATCAAAAATTTTTTTTTGAAAATCTAAAGTTTTGACCCTGCGGGGATCGCACTTATGACCCCAACGTTGCTTAACTTGCAAGATCGGACGGTCGTCTTACTTATCCACTAAGCTAAGTGAGACAGCACTTTTATTTTCTCTCTCGTTGAAAATGACTATAAGACTAAAGAATATGTACCTGAGGAAAGAGAATTGGGCTCGTGGCTGGCATCATAGCAGCATTTGATAGGATTGAATTTGTTAGACTCCCATTCATTTGTGGAAGCGCCTGCAGGTTCACCGATTCCGAGATCGGTGTTGAGCCATTCAAAATTTTCTTCGGCGCCATCAACGCTGCCAACGCAATGGATTGCATGCTGGCCGAATTCAAATCACTCTCAATCTGATCAAGTGTACTGAAAGCCTAAAAAATTTTTTTTGAAAATGATCCCTTTAGGGGTAAAAACATGCAAGGGATTTGAATTTGACGTTTTCAAAGCGAAAAAAAGCTTCCCTGATTCTGTGTATTGAAGCAAAAAGTCGTAAAAATCGCATTTTTGCGACTTTTTGCTTCAAAACACAGGCATTCCCTGAATCAGGAAAGTGTTTGTTCGAGTGTCAAATTCAGATTCTCCGCAAAAGTGCTCATTTATCATTTCGATACGATCGTAATCCCACTGTTGTGATTTGTATTCCTATGCGCATAATAAAATTTTTCGAATTTTTTATTTCAAATTCAAGGTCAATGGCCGAGAATTTCTCTTATCTCTTCCACTTCATCATTAACTGTTTTATTAATATTTTTAAACACAAGACAAGGTCATTCACTTTTAGTCGAATTGAAAAATTGATTACGTGACATCGATTCGAATCTTGACGAATGAACTTATAAATAAAACGATTTCAAAATTCTTGAACATTTAGGAAAAAGATAAATAGCAGAATTTTTTGTATTACTCGGTGAGACGAATAGGATGACACCAAAATTATCGAATTTGAACAATGTTTTGGGTTATTGAAACGAAAACTATGAATCAGGGATTTCGTTTCAATAACACAAAACAATTTTCAAATTGGATAATTTTGATGTCATTTTGTTCGTCTCGTTGAGCTATAAAAAACTTTTCCTAAATGTTCAAGGATTTTGAATTTTATAATGTTTTATTAAATCGTTTCAATAAACAATCTGATTGATGAATCAGGGTTTTCGTTTCAATGTTCAAACTCGTTTGAAAATTTTTTTCGCAATTTTGTTTCACTCATAACTTTTTATGGTTAGATTTTCAAGTAGTGCCGTAAAAGCAAAGAATGCTGGAAATTTTGTGCTCTATCCATGGCATCAACAAAATCGTTTCAATAAACAAGTTTGATTGATCCCTGGGGGTTTTCTTATGAGGGTTGCATAAATTGCATAAACTTATAAATAAAAAATAATCTTTTGCTTTGCTTTCAGCTTTTCTTCGAATTAAACACAATTATAGTTTTATGCAAGTTTTTGGTCCCAGCAATCTCTTTCTCATTTGCGGATATTTAATCACGTAGACTATATACAGAGTGGCTAAAAAACTTGAATTTTTTCAATTTTTCGACCAAATTTTCATTTTTTTCTAAAATAACCCTATGAAGGGTTTTTCTATGCGAAGAATCGATTGAGCGCAAAAATCTTGAAAACACTTCCCTGACGCCCAAATCAGCCCCCAAAAAATCGGATTTTTGCAATTTTCTATGGGTTTTTTGGGGCTGATTTGGGCGTCAGGGAAACGTTTTCAAGATTTTTCAATACCCGTAATAGATTCCTCGCATAGAACAACCCCCATAGAGCTTTTTAGAAAAAAATAAAAAAATTTTGGCGAAAATTTGGTCAAAAAATCGAAAAAATCTACTTTTTTAGCCACCCTGTATTTGATTAAATATATTAATTAGTTAAAAAAAACGAGATTGGTTGTTCCATCGACTAGCAGGGAGATCGTTTAATCAGTCTAGTTAAAGTGCATAATAGGTTGGCAAAGTAGAATAAAAGTTTAATGGGTGATGTACAAAAAAAGAGATTTTTGCGATTTTCAAAATTTTTAATTTTTACCAAGATAGCCCTATAGGAGTTTTTCTATGCGAGAAATCGATTGTGCGCATTGAAAAATCTTGAAAACGCTTCTAGTCTATTTTCGCTTCAATACACAGCTCTTCCCTGAATCAAGGACAAGGAGAAAAATGAAATGTTTTGAAAAAATCGCCCAAAAATCTCAATTTTTTGGGTCACCCTATCCATGTGCACTTTTTTGCTATTGTTGCTAATGAATTTTACCTCGAGTATTGCCTGCGCCGTGATGCCGGTCTGCTTCAGCCTGCGAATCAACTCGAGCTGCTCAACTGTGAATAGGAATTGTGGACTAGAGGCTGTATTGTTCGGGGCGGTCTC
>JAQGBS010004373.1:0-10380 GCA_034698545.1 Acrobeloides obliquus
AAAAAAATATTAGTGCTGAAAAAAATGTTTTTAGTGCTAAAAAAAATAATTTTAGTGCTGAAAAAATTATATGCCATTGGCGACCGGCGTAAGATCTGTCAATGGAAACCGTCTGAGATACGGGCGGCCTCCTTATTCACTACACTATGGAGCGTCAACTTTTTCCTTCTTACTCTTGTGAAAAGGACTATATCCCTAAATTTAGAATGCAGCCGGTAATATGATAGCTGGAAGTCAGAGGATATGCTCAAATACAAATGTAGCAGTTCAAGTAACTTGCAATGTGGATACTACTGTGTGCAGTACCGCTAACCTGCAATTTTGCGGCGTTAACATTGGATTTTTTACTGCTGTTATCAATGGAGTTACGTATACATTGGGTAGTCCTAACACATTAGTTTGTGATCAGACAGCTCAATATTTTGGATGAAATTTGTTTTGGAATCCAAAATTTGGATAAAGATTAATTGATTGTTAGTGACATATGCATACAATTTAAGTAAATTTAAATAAAAATTCGCTTTAGTGCTTATTTCCAGTTCTGATTCAGGGTATTTTGGATTTTTTAAATCATCATCCAGGTAATTTTACACAAACAAACGATTTCTCGCAATTTTGATGAGCTTCAAGAAAGAGTGTTTTTGATGAACAAATAATTTATTTTATGTACAGGGTGTCCCAAAATAAACCGCTCACTTTTTAATTTCAATTTTTTATCAAAAATATTTTATAAGAAACGATAACAAAGCAACTAAAAATGAAAAACATCTATCAATTATTTGAAATGTCCTCCTTTCGCTTCGACGCAGGCCTTCAAGCGCTTCGGGAAGTTGTCGACGATCTTCTCCAACATTTCAATAGTGATTTCATCCCATGCCTTGATAAGAGCCCGTTTTAAAGACGCTTAATATCGTCCACGACCGTTCTTTGGGGAACATCAAGAATTTCCCCGATTTTTCGTGTCGAGAATCCTTTCTCATGCAGCTTGATAATTGCGGGCCTTATTTCTGCCATTTCTAACTATAAATAAGACGTTTTTATGTGGAAATATGAAAAGAAATCGCAATAAAAATTGAAATTAAAAAGTGAGCGGTTTATTTTGGGACATCCTGTAATCAGGATCTTAGGGGTCTAAAGCCCATTTCAACCCATAATTCGGGCGGATTTCTTAAAAGTTAGTAAGGAGCGATCCCGCCCGATCTTGTATTTCAAGCAACTTGGTCCCGCCGGTTCGATCCTGCTCAGAGACAATTCTTTTTGCTTTGTCCAAAAGCGGATAAAAATTTTGCTTAGAGGTAATTTTATGTGGGAAATTGATTTCGCGCATTCCCGAAGCGTAAAAACGCTTCTCTGACCCTGATTTAGGGATGGGGAGGGTGTATTGAAGCGAAAATGAACTAAAATTTTAAATCCCTAGACAACCGGTTTTCCTTGAAAGTTTCTAATTTTAGTTTATTTTCACTTTAATACCGACCATCGTCACTGACCCCTATAAAGTGCAGTAGCTCCAACATATGTAAAAAAGACCCGATAGATATTGTGGAAACGCCTAGTAGAGTATCAAAAAAAAGTTGTTCCTAAAAAAGTCGTAAATTTTTCGGCGATGATCTGGATATTAAGCAGGTTTTCTATCAAGTCTTATAATTATCCATTGAACTGATATGTTTGACCTTTGATTGGTTTTTTTATCTATCTACTATTAGCTAGATATCATTCAAAAAAATTAGTAAAATTCAAAAGTCATCATTTATTATATCCTGTATACATTGTTACAATTCCTCAAGTTATTTATAAATATCAATGAATTTTTTATTTTTCATCATTTTACTTTTATTTATTATTGAAAGAAATGAAGGCTGTATGCAGACACCAATCGTTCCGCCTAACATAGTAATTTTTTAAAAAACCTCATTGAGCTTAATGGGTGAAAATTTTCTGGTCCTTTAAAAATTGTAAGAAAGATTGATGAGTTTTATTTTTTTTAAGGTGATTACAATAACACCAGCAGCATCACAAACAACAGCAGCGACAACAACAACACCTGAAGCCACAACTACGACAACAACAAGTAAGTAAGTATGTAAGTGAGGGTTAGAAGGTGCAAATTTGATATTACATCGAAACTGGGGTAACCCTACGGGGTCAAATATTCAAATTTATAAAAGTGCTCAAATTGATTAATTTTTTATACTCAGAGGTTTTCGGGTATGGCGAACTCGATGCCGTCGCTATTTTTAAAATTTGCATAAAGCCCCCCGTATACATGACCGGGGTGTCATTATGGACATGCGAATAGCCGGCCCATTGAGCTCGTAGGATGTTGCGGTAGCAAATAAGGGTACTGTGACTCACTCTCCTACTCTGTGCACCTACGCCACTTTGTTATGACTAACACGCGTAGTGCGCTAGTCATAATATATATAAATTAACTTCAAGTTTTTATAACTGTTCAGAAATTGTATAAATTATAGCGACTACGACTACAACTACGACCACAAATCCAATAACAACAGCAAAGACGACAACAACAACCCCAGCCACTACCATAGCAAGTATTTTCTCAACAACAGCATCTACAACTACCACCACGGCATCTCTAACACGTAATTTTTATAGCTTCGGTTTAAAACTTTCTTTTTAGCTTGTGTACCACCAACCGGACAATCCAGCATTTTAATTTCATCGACTGATCTTCAAAATGGTATAGCAACGGCACAAAGTGATGTAACACCTATTGAACCATTGACAGGTATAAAAATAATTTTTTTACGTGATTCTTTTTAATCACGAGTTAAGACCGACCTTCGGCAGCCATAACTGAACCAGGGGTCCCAAAATTTGGGGCACTGTTCGGGGGTGGAGGCACGGCGGTGCGATTCCTGTAAAATTCGATCAAAAAAGTGTTACCTTGCGGAAATGAGTCGGGACTTGTTTTTTTGGTGATTTTATTGGGTATTTAATGGCAAATATCGAGATATTTTTGATATCCCATTTGCTTTGCCTATTTTAACGTTATACGACATTGACCCTATATTATATTAGGGAGTTTGTAAAGTACCCCTGAAAATTTCAAATTGCAAATTAACGCCGGGGTCGTGTTCCTCCGACCCCAAAAACACCAAAAAACGCAAAGTTTATAAAAGTTAGGCTGAGAAAAAGTTCATGGGGGCACCCCCACCTGGCAGTGAAGCTTTTATTAACTGCTTTAGAAGATTTATGTCTAGAAGAGGTGTGAAAACCATGTCAATTCTAATAGTGCTTCGGCATTCGTTTCATCAAGAAAAATATATGACGGATTCTTCACGATGAAAAAACGCTCTCTTACTTCGCTAAAGAAAAGATCCGGTGGAAGTTGAATACGCCTGAAGCGCATTGGCGCGGAGGAGTTTTTGAGCGACTGGAATGTACTTGTAAAAAGCGCCATAAAAAGAGTGTTTGACCACAGATGTTTATCTCTTGAAGATTTTCTCATGTCTCTAGCTGAAATCAAATCCCTTTTGAATAGCAGGTCACAGACTTACGTCTAACCAGATTCATTGTCTTATAAAATCTTGCGTCCATCCGATTTTTTTCTCCTTCTTTTTTCGATCATGCCCTCTTCAGAAATCGACGATGATGTTATTTATTCAAACCCTATATACCAAAAATTTTCATAATTTTTTTATTTTTGCACGTTAATTTGATAAAACGTTCAAATACAAAATAGCCGGCCAAGTAACAAGTTAAGCAGAAGTGGTGAGATTTGAAAAGACTTGGTTTGTGCCCGATGGATGAAAAAATGAGAGAATTCGAGTCAATTGACAAGAAAATTTTCGAGAAAATTATAAAAAGCCTTTATTTTTCTTTATAAAATATAACACCCTTGCATTTTCCATCGTGCAACAGAAAATATGGGGAACACAATTCCGTCGATATTTTTTAACTTCGACCTAGGGGTACTTCTACATAGACAGGGACCCCCTACGTGAGTTTAAAATTCAATTTTTCAAAAAGTACTCCAATGATTTTTGTACTCGGAGGTTTTAAGGTATGGAGAACACAATGTCTTAATCAGGGTCAAGGAAGCATTTTCACGGTTAGGGAATGCGCGCAATCGATTCTCCGTAAAAAATTACCTCTAGAAGGTCATTTATTAAAAAATTTTTAAAAATACTCCCGGCCCTATTTTGGGCTCCTTATTAAGTGGGCCCTCCACACCACCCTAGAAAAAAGTTGTCCAAAAACTCGAAAAAATAATTGCACAGAAAGTTTTATTATGGTCCCTAGTTACTAAAAAACTAAACCCCATGTTCGGGGGATCGTCAATTTTCAAAGAATATCAAAAACAAAATTTGAGTGACTCAATATACGGGTTTGAACGATTTTGAGTGTATTTTTGTGAAAAGTGAATAAAATGCGTTGATTTTTTGTACTCGGGGGTTTTTGGGTATGGGGAACACGTTTTCAAAGGAATTTTTTAATTTTGACCTCAAGAGTACCCCTACATAGAGGGGTGCCCCATACGGAGGTCAAAAAATCGATTTTTCAAAAAATTTTTAAATTTAAAAAAGTTGAAAATTTTATTCGGAATCGTGTTTCTCATACCCAAAAACTCCCGAGTATACAAAATCAGCCAATTCTAGTCGATTTTAAGCACTTTTTGAAAATTTTTTGACCTTCATAGGGGTCACCCCTCTATGTATGGGGTACCCTTGAGGTCAAAATTGAAAAATTCCTTCGGAATCGTGTTCCCCATACCCAAAAACCCCCGAGTACAAAAAATCGACGCATGTTATTCACTTTTCACAAAAATACACTCAAAAAACCGTTTAAACCCGTATATTAAGTCACTCAAATTTTGTTTTTGATATTCCTTGAAAATTGACGATCCCCCGAACATGGGGTTTAGTTTTTTAGTAACTAGGGACCATAATAAAACTTTCTGTGCAATTATTTTTTCGAGTTTTTGGACAACTTTTTTCTAGAGTGGTGTGTGCCCCTCCCCTAAGTAACCTAGCTCCAATTTTTTGAATTTTTGGTCATGATGGATGGATGAATGGCCAAAAAATTTGATGAGTGGTGGAGATGGCTGTCCCTCTTGCACATGTATTCAACAATCTAATATTTAGGAACTTGTACTTGCGGCGACACCCTTCTTAGTGCTTTTTTTCCATCAGATCCTAATTTTCCGCCTCCAGGTTTCGGCCCACCAGTCGCTCCATTGGAACTTTGCTTCAACACTGCAGGAATTATTTGCAATTGTCCAAACCAATGTGTATGTACTTTTAATGGTAAATGTTATGCAATAACACCTAATCCGGGATTTACTACCACCGATGTACAATATTATCCATTTGCTGATGGCACATTCTATGCATTTATATTTATTGGTAATTTCGTAGATGATCAGACTGGTTTAGCAGGGCCGGGAAACCGAATCCAAACGAAATCTGTTGGCTGTAATGGATGTGCCGCGTTAAGAGCAGAAATGGCGTTAACTTGTTCCGTGGCTGGGCCTTTTATGCCAGCGGCAGGGGGATAATAATATTTTATTAACTTTTTATTTTGTATTTTGTTTTAATTGGTATTTAAATGATCTACAAAGAAGAATAAATATTAGATTTGATATGTATTTTACTAGTAATGTCTATTTTTTCAGGGCTTACACGAGAAATTTGATTGAATCAGGTTAGGCGATATTGAAACCATTGATTAGAAAATTTAAACTACTTTTAGGGGTTGTCTTTAAATTACGTTTACTTTTTTCAGATTTTTGATCCCCCCTCTGTAATTTAATTGATAGATTTTGGCTGACCCCCCTACCTCAAACGTTAGTTTTTTTCAATTTTTTAATGGGGGTGGAAAGTCATAGCGGGTTTTTGACAAAAAATTTTTTCGGCGAAAAATGATCGAGTAACGTAAAATAAGCCTAATATTGGATGAAAACTAGAAATATTAAGCGAAAAAATGTTTTTAGCGAGAAAAAATAATTTTGACACACAATTTTTTGACCCCCTATCGGAGTATCCCATGTTAAAAAATCAACTTTTTTTACTTTGACTCCAATCGGCTGATTATTGGTACTCGGGGTTTTCGGGCACGAAAAATCGATTGGCGTAATTCCCGAGTTCCGAACAAATTTTCATGATCCCTATAGGGGTATCCCATATTCAAAAACCCCCAAGTACCAAAATCAATCAATTTGAAGCCAAAATAAACAAGTTAAAAAAAATTGATTTTTTAACATGGGGTATCTCGATAGGGGGTCAAAAAAATTGTGTGCCAAAATCATTTTTTCTCGCTAAAAACATTTTTTCGGCTTAATATTTCTAGTTTTCATCCAATATTAGGCTTATTTTACGTTACTCGATTATTTTTCGCCGAAAAAATTTTTGTCAAAAACCCGCCATGACTTTTGCCCCTTTAAATTTTTGCTAAAATTTTTAAAAAACGCAATTATTGACTAAAATTTTTAAGAAAAAATGAAATTTTTGAATAATTTTTTAAATGAAAATTTGAGTTTTTCTATTAAATTTTGATGCAAAATTGAAATTTTAAAAAAATTTTTCTTTAGAAAAATTGAATTTTTTAATAAAAATCAATATTTTTCTCCATATATTTGCAAAATTAGATTTCGGCTTACCCCCCCCCTCCTCTCCCCTGTTAGACATTGTTAAATTTTTTTAGACCCCCCCCCTTGGCAAACGTAATTTAAGGACAATCCCTTTAATAATTTCCTTGATTCTATAAAAAGTTGTTTATTGAAACGATTGGTTTGAAAAGATATTTGACCAATCGTTTCAATATCACTGAACCTAATCCAATCAAACAAAAAGATGGTTGAAATGTATTTTTTTATAAAATATTAAACAATTTTAATTTTAACAGTTTTTTGTTTGGTCAGCCTTGTTGACTCTACTGAATATCGTATTCTTATGTCACTCGATTATCCAACAACAACTCCATTCATATTACAAACTGGAAATTGGTTATTATTATTCACTTGATAGGTAACTCCATTAATAACAACAGTATAAAATCCAGACATTGGGTTAGCGGTGCAGAAAGTTAGGTCAGCGATACTGCACATAGTAGGATCCACATTGCAAGTTGCTACGATATCTATATTTGCATTTGAACATATTTGCTGGCTTCCAACAATCGCATTGCCGTTTCCGTCCTAAATTCAGGGTCCATTTTTTATATTTTTTTAAACTTGCAAAATTTATAAAAATCCTCTTCTTTAAAAATCCTCTTTCTTTAAAAATATGTGTTTATCCAGACGATCTCGGAAACATTTAAAAGACGATATCTAGAAAATTCGAACCTTGGTGGAAGTAATGTTAAACGATTCGAACGCGCTCCAAGTTGAATTTATAAAGTAAAATTAAAAGGGTTGCATTTTGCGACCATTTGGGAGAAAATTTTTTTGCCAAAACAGCCTATATAGGCCTAAAATCATGCGAAAAATTAATTGTACGCATTCCCAAAACGTGAAAATGCTTCCTTGACCCTGATTCAGGGGAAATAGATGTGTGTATTGAAGCGAAAATTTTCAAATTTATCCTTCAAAATCATATTTTTAGGGGTAATTTCATGCGAGGAATTGATTGCACGCATTCCCGAATCTTGAAAACGCTTTCCTGACCCTGATTCAGAATAAATTAATACATGTTGAATTTTTGCTTTAATACACACTCTTACCATACTTTTCCACGGGTAAAACTCGTCAGTTACATTTATGGGCTAGATTTTGACAAACCCATGCAAATTTACTGGTTTGGCAAAATCTATTCCGTGAATGTAACTAATGGTTTTTGCCCTTCGAAGAGCATAATTAAAAAAATCAAAACACATGCAACTACACGAGTTTCACACGTGCAAAGCTCCAAACCCATGCACTTGCAAGGGTTCCACACATGGAGCAGTGCACGGGTTTGATCGACTTTTTCCAAAGAGTAGTGCAAAAAAATGGCATCAAAAAAGCTTATACTCTTGAAAAATAAGCCATAGAAAAAGGGACAAAATTCCACTGGTTTTGATGGAAATTCCAGAGAATAGATGCCACGGCGTTTTCAACATTTTTAATTATTAGCATCGTCTTTCCCATGTCAAAAAAGCGATTCGATGCCATAAAAGTAGAGGGTTTATTTGAGATACTCACTCCTATATATACGCAGCTGCCGGTACCTGCTCCTGGTTGACATGTTAATGTAAAAGAGTATCCACACACTGGTTCATAATTAGGTAAAAGAAAATCATTTCCAAAGAATACGGTAAAAAAAGTAGGACAATAACATTTTCCTGAAATGGATTTTGATTAAAACATGGTATAAGGCTGGAAGAAACACTAGTAAGAGTGTACACACATGCTACCTTCAGCGTCAGCATCAGAGTTAGTGTCATGACGCAGCATCAAGATGCTGCGTCGTGATTGATGCGCTTGATGATGAGTCAAAAACTGAAAAGTTGATACATTTTTTCATGTAAGAATTTTGAAAATTTTTCTTTGCAGACTCCTCCCCCAAATGGAATATAGTTTAGGAGGATCTGCGACTGTCCGATACTGACGATTCTTGTGTGGTAAGTAGTGGCATAGACAGGATTTTTTTCAAAAAATTATTTTTGTCAATTTAGAACGAAAAAATCTTAATCTACCTCTTTGATCACAAATCGCAGTCGTGGGAGTATTTGCAAAATTAGGTGTTGGCCTAGGTAATGTATAGTTCATTCCTTGAAATTCAATGAAAGTGAATGGAGAAGGAGGTATACAAAATACACTAACTAAAAATTTTGTAATCAACATTTGTTATAAAGTAATGCGGAAAAATTTTTTTCAAACTTTCGTGCAAATAATTAAGACGGTGAAGTCTACCCGAAAACTTGACGACTCAATATCTGAAGAATAGTTATATTGGTGAAAAATAATAGTTTTGCTGGAAAAAATCTTTTTTGATTTATTGCTAATATTCACGAAAGTCGATATTTGCTTACATGAAAGGGGTCCTTTGGCACATACTTCTGTTGTTGTTGGATTTGCAGTTTGAGCATCCTAAATAAACAAATAAATCTTATCAATCAAAAACAAGGAACACTTTAACTTGCTCTTCTCCAAACTTTTTTTAACAAAATGTTTCTCATACTCTTCTACAGGGTGGCCCAAAAAAGTGGCTTTTTTGACATTTTGGGACCGGAAATTTATTATTTTACAAATGGTCCTTATACGGGTAATTTTATGCGGGGAATTGATTGCGTACATTCCCGAAGCTTGAAAATTTTTCCCTGACCCTAATTCAGGCAAATGTTTTGTATTAAAGCAAAAATATGAAAATTTTGGACTTTTCTTCTAAAATCATCGTTCTAAGGGTTATTTTATGCGAGAAATCGATTCAGCGCATCCCTGGAGCGTTGCGGTAGAAACATAATTTTTCAAGAACGATGGTCAAGGAAACATTTTCACGCTTCGGGAATGCGCGCAATTGATTTTTTGCCTAGAAATTACCCTAAAAAGTCGGTTTTTAGAAGAAAATCGGAAAAAAATTTAAAAATTGTTAGACGATAATGGAGGTGCCCGAGGAACACAACAGCTTAAAAATTATTTCTTCCTTGTCCTCTAGTAATATTTATTTTCATATTAAAATAATATTCATAAACCTTACTCCTATATACACGCATGCAGTGCCAGTGAAAAATCCAGGTGGACAAGTTATTGTTTGTGCTGCATTATTAAAGGGACCTGGGCCTTGCATCCACATTGTATTTGGTGGAAATTGGGAAAGTCCTGTAGTATTTATATCTATTCTTGTTAATAAATATTCGCCTACGGGGCAAAAACCAGCTAAAGAAATAATATAGGATAAAAACAAAAAAGAATATTTTGAGCTTAAAAACGTCCGTTTTCAAAAAAATCACATCTGCGGCGCTGTTTTTTTAACTAAAAACGTCAAAAATTCAATAAAATTTTTTGAAAAAACAACGTAAGGAGGACCAAGGCAAGTTTTTCGATTTTTTGAGGGAAAATTAAGAAAAAATCACCTTATGGGACCAATGTGATTTTGTTTCGCGCGCAAAGGATCAAAATTTTAGGTGGTGTTTGTACACGTGTATGGAAATTGGATTTTCGTAAAAAAAGCATAAGGGTTCATTATGATTTTGGGATCTCAAAAGGTTCCCCTAAAAAATTACTCTTACTTAACAGCCATTTGATTTCTATTAGCAATAGAAATTGGTTCAGTTTTTAGGTTTTGGCCGGTTTAGATTAAAGGACCACTGAACTTTTGAACGGACCTCGCAAATTTATATTTAAAAGAAAGAAGAATTTTTACTGATCATTTTTTGTTTTTACGGTACCCCTTGAAAGTTTAACCCTTTCGAGATATTTGCGTTTGAAATTTCCTTCAA
>JAQGBS010004374.1:0-10379 GCA_034698545.1 Acrobeloides obliquus
CCCAAAAAGACCATCATAGGACCAGAATAGGCATTTAAGAGAATCTGAATACCGACTAGAATGGGTAGATAGCTTTGCAGGCCCGTATAGCCCACCGATATGTCTATGGCTGAAAGACTATTGGAATTTCCCTAAAAATACATTAGGCATTTGTCACTCAGTGACATGAAATGGGATATTTTAGAGGGGTTGGGGATGGGGTAATTTAAATTTTGGGAAATAAAGGAAACTGAAAAAATTCGAAAAATTCAAAAAACGATTTACCGATAAAATAATTGTGTATTACAACGAAAACATGAATGCCGAAAAATTGAATTTTTGTGAAAAATCGAAATTTTGCTCAAAAATCGAAGTTTTGCCCCAGAGGTCATTTATCATACATTATCAATGGGGGGGACTGTCCCCTCCCCCTCATGTAGCTAGCATCGAGCCAAAAATTAAGATTCATATAGCCTCGAAGTTCCAAGTCTCAAAGCTATATAGCCGAGCCTCGGGATATAGCCCAAAACATAAAAAATTGGGTGTCAGCCTTTTTTTGGTCGACAACATATAGCCCGAGGTAGCTTGTCCCTCCCCCTCCTTGTTCATATATGACATTTATTGAAGCGCAAAGTCGCAAAAATTGCATTTGTTCACGTGGGTGGCCCGTCCTATTGTGTAGTAGCTCCAAAAAATGTATCCAAATGTAGTCTTATTCACTTACTACAAAAAAGAAAGATGACGCCATTACAGTATAAAAAATAGTCACTTCGATATTTGAGTTAATTATAGGTAAATAATAACCCGTCAAATGCGTGAGAAATAGGACGTAATAAGTCCTCGTACGACATACTAAGAACAACCACGTAGCAAATGCCAATTTAAATTTACGCATTAAAAAAAGTGCTGCTATGCAAAGCCATGTAAAGTGACAAAAATAGAGGTTTGTGCTAAAAAAAAATTTGGCATTTGTGAATGTTAAAGGGGGTGCAAATTAGGGCCCTTTCTCCAAAAAATTTTTTTGAAAAATAACTTTTTAAGGGTAAAAATAGGATGAAAAAATCGATTGCGCACATCCCCGTCGCGTGAAAATGCTTCCTTCACCTTGTTTTCTCGAAATAGCACTATTTTTAACGTAAAATAGTGTTATTTTCGCGAAAACAAGATGAAGAAAGCATTTTCACGCGACGGGAATGTGCGCAATCGATTTTTTCATCCTATTTTTACCCCTAGAAGATCATTTTTTCAAAATTTTTTTTTGAGAAAGATCCCTAATTTTCACGTCCTTTAAACAAATGTAACCTCTCTTCGAAGTTTCCCCATTTGACTGCTAAAATTGCCATAAAAGAAAAAAGGATGATAAATGATGGCGGTTTCTTATAATTTAAATTGGTAAAAATGAGGAAAAATGCTGCTCCAATAAAGCTTCCCAAATCGACGACTTTTTGGAGATGGCCAAAATTGAGAAGCTCTATGGCACTTTGTATATGTGTATCCATTTTTGTATAGTTAAATGTATTATAGTCACCTAAAAAATCATTTTATTATATAGACAAAATTGTATGCAAAGAGTGAAATGGGCTCAAGGGTATTGTCATACGTAAAACTGGGTGTATCGCATACCAATTTTTTCAATTTTTCAAAAAAAAGTGAAAAACGATTTGTTAGATTTTTAAAATTTTTGGGTAGGGAATAATTACCCCTTCCCCCCTCTATGGCGGTTTTTTTGGTCCCATCATGTGTTCTCTAGGGGGGGGGGGGCAATTGTTCTGATGGTGGGGGAATTGTCGACTCGTCATCGGACTGAGCCGTGCCAGAGCTCATTTTCGCTTTCTTACTAAATAATTCCCAACGACGTCTCATGCCTTCAGTTAAACTACGGCTATATCTTTGTGCAACTAATATCATCATTATTATAAATATCTGTTTGAATGGGTTGTTTCTCTGGTTTTCTCTTAATTTCCCCCTTCTGAACGCATTCCAAGTTCGCGACAAAAGAAAAAGTTCATAAACTAATAAACTTGGAAATAAAAAGTACCTGAAAATTTCAAATTATAGAAATTGTTATTTGTAGAAATAAGTCCATTTGCTTATTTACTTTATCTTCTTACATAGAGCTATTTTTTTATTATAGCAAGTTTTCGTTTCAATATCGAAGTTTTAAGTGATTACTTGAATATGATCAATTAATCAAGCGAATGGACTTCTTTCTACACCGTTTAGTTTAAAAAGAACTTACCAAGTATCTTGTTCCTCTTCAGTGAAGCTCGACGAAAATATCGAGATAGCTTGCACAAAAATTATGACATGCCCCCGATTAAAGTTAAATTTCAAGGCTTTGTATGCGAACACAATTAGACTCTAAGCTATCGTGTTATCATAAAAAGTATTTTGAATAACTTACAACTATGGATAAGACAAGTGCCAGAATAAAATAATGATCTTTATAACTAGCCGCTGAAATCACGGCATCTTGACATTCATGTAGTGCTGTTTTACATTTTGTTCGAATTTCATCTATTCCATCAATTGAATTATTATTTGTTCGACGAGTGGCTGCTCGTGCTTCGGCAATGCAATTTTGTAGAGAGTCTAAATAGCTTTTACGCAATTTTTCGAATTTTCGGTCGGTGAATACCTAAATTAACATCAGCTTTTATTCCGATGAGTAAATTTTGAAGTTGAACAGCATTGGTCAAAATGCTCCTAAGTACACCAATTTCATCAGATGTTAAAAGATCGTAGAAAGATACTCCAATGTTATTCACCGGGATAGGTACTTGCAAAAGGGTCGCAAGTGTGGGAACTAGATCAACTTGTTCAATATCCATCACTAAATTTTTTGTGTAATTATAAAGATCAAAAAATATTTTAACGCAAGGGATGAAATTCGCTTTGTACATAATTGCAAAATTTTCGTCAAGTCAAGTTGAAAAAATGCCGGTCAACCCCCCAACCTTAGCCATTTTACCTGGTTTCACTTCTTTCTTCGCCTTGATAGCTTGGTCAAATGTTGGACATATTACAATCGGTACAAGTGTTTCTAGATCTGATGGTCCACCATGATTCCCTCCTTCTGTCATACCATGATCACCAAGTACGACAAGAGAAAATTCTTTTAATTTTCGATGCTGATTCTAAAACTAACAAAGCAGAATAAAATCATTGTTTTGTTTGCATTACAGGGTGAGCCAACAAAAAAACCGTACTTTGCGTTTTTTGTAAAAATTTTTCGCCAAAAAACGCAAAAGTACGTTTTTTTGGCTCATCCCGTACCAAGCTAGTATAAATCCTTTCGACAATAGAATCCATTTCAGCGAGTTTAATTTCCAGTTGAGGATGTCTTCCATGCATTGAATGCCCTGCAATAAATTATTTCTTTTTCAAATATTGAGTATTTGGAGCTACTACATAATATGGGGTAAAATTTTTTCTGGAAATGACCTTTCTATGGATAAACAATGCGGGGAATCCAAATTTGATATTTTCGAAGCGAAAAAACGCTTCCCTGATTCAGGGAAGGCCTGTATATTGAAGCAAAAAGTTGCAAAAATGCGATTTTTACCTAAAACGATCCCTTTTGAAGTAAAAATGTGCGGGGAAGAAATCCGAATTTGACATTTATAAAATTCCTCCTCAGATTCAAGAACAGCTAATTGTTTTTTCGCTTCGAAATGTCAAATTCGGATTCTCTGCATGTTTTTACCCCTAGAGGGGTCATTTCCAGAAAAATTTTCACGTAAGTGCTCCTCCCCCTCTTATTATGTAGTAGCTCCGAGCATTCTACCAATATGATCAAGCCCTATGTAATGCAGTATCATCACATTCCATGTTTCGATTCCTTCTGTCGAAAGTTCAAAATCCAAGTGTCTGGTAACATTATTATCAACCTAAAAACTTCTTTAGCAAGCTTTTTGTTAGCCAAACCTCCGTGTAATCATTAACAAAGAATGAAGTTGTTCCTTCAGAACGAGCTTCAAAAACTTCATGCGGAAACATTTTTTGCCAGGTATCGTCGCCATAGAAGACTATTCTAAAAAGTTTCTTAGACAACATCATTTGAAACAATTTGAACTATTACTTTTTATTCTGAGCTTTTATTCTATATAACCAATTATCTTCAGTAAATTCAACTGAAGCAAAATTTAAAATTACATCCATATAATTTGGGACAATTCCAGCTACCATTGCCTAAAATGGTTTTATTTCATACAGTTTAGCTTGTTAGCTTTTTTCGATTTTTTCAAATTTACTCAATTTTTTTCGAATTTTTTACGACTATGAAGGGATGCATCAAATTAGTTATTTTTTTATAGTCAAATTTTTTTGGCTACCACGGAACTTTTGATTAAATCAGGCAACGTGCACATAAAATGAAAAGAAACGTGGATCTTTATATAGCTTTTTTGATGCATCCCTGCGTGGTCGTATGGCAGAAAAATCAGGATTAGTACTAACTAGTGTTAAAAGTACTAAACTAATCCTGATTCTCCTGCCAATACCACGCAGAGATGCATCAAAAAAGCTATATAAGGATCCATGTTTCTTTTCTTTTCAATGCATACGTTGCCTGATTCAATAAAAAGTTCTGTGATAGCCAAAAAAAGTTTTTCGACTATACTTACCTTTAAACGTGGCAAAGTCACAGTTGGCGTTTGGACATGCGCTCTAACAGTTGTACAACGGTTTTCCGAAATCAAGCGCCGTGTAAATGCCATCGATGTTGAGTCATAAAGGAATCTCTCGCCAAAAGCATCGATTACCATCAACACCAAGTTTTTAACACCATCTTTTGAATAAACAAGCTCATCCGTGACAAATGTTTCATCTAAAAAAAAGTTAGTACTAGTATGAATTGGGTGACCAACCCCAAAAATTTTCACTAAACATCACCATTTTCACCAAAAATGACATTTTTTAAAGGTTTTCAACTTAAAAATTGCCGTTTTTTAGCTAAAACCCCTCATAAAATGAAAATTTTTAGTGAAAAAAATTGACTTGTGGTGTAAAAATATAATTTTTGTGAAAAGTTGAAAAATTTTTGGTGAGTTATCCAGATCACACTAGTACTAAAAAGTCTGATAAAAATTTCATAAATTCTCAAAAATTGAAATTTCTCCCTGGTTGGTAGCTATACCACAATTAATAAACAAAATTGTTATTAGTTATAACTAATAACTTTTCCCGTCAATACGACCACGCAGGGATGCATCAAATTAGTTATTAATCAATTTTTATCATACCTAAACCAGTATGCTCGGTGATATCAATTGAAGTTTTTGGTGGGAAAAACCCATATCCAAAAATAAAAATAGCTATTAGCTGAATTACAGAACAAACCAGTACCACCTTCATTTACCTTCACATACTAAAAAATTTGAAAATAGAGAATTTTTTCAATTTTTTTAACAATATTCTTTGGTTGTTTGATGTACCAAAATTTTTCATCAGATGTATAGATAAAAAACGTGGGTACTCTTCAAGAAGAGGGGGACCCAAAAAATAACGTGATAATTTTAAAAAAATTTTTCCTGAAAATGACCCCCTATAGGGGTAATTTTATACGTGGAATCGAGTGCGCGCATTCTTAACAAAGACTTTAGTTCTTCCTTCAAAAATTTCCCTTACAAAAACTATCTTTTTAATAACAAAGAATTATAAGCAGAGAAATCTGATTACACCCCACTTGGACTTTAATTCTTTTTATCATCATAAAATAAAATTGTATCTCGGACCATCATCTCAAAAACTTCTAGTCTACCTGCTAGACATGCAATAAAGCTCTCCCTGTTCCCGAATCCTGAAAATGCTACCCTGATTCAGAGAAGGAATTATGTGTAAAGAGTAAGAATGAAATAAAATTCGAATTTTCGTAAGGAAACCAGCTTTCTAGGGGTTTTTCTAGGCGGGGAATCGATTGCGCGCATTATCAAAGCATGAAAATGCTTGTTGGGGGTTTAAGCGCCTGACCTCCCACCTCAACAAGCATTTTCATGCTTTGATAATGTGCGCAATTGATTCCCCGCCTAGAAAGCTGATTGCCCTACGAAAATTTGAATTTTAGTTCATTTTCGCTTCGTTACACATAATCCCTTCCCTGAATCAGGGTAGCATTTTCAGGATTCGGAAATACGCGCATCCGATTCCCCGCATAAACTTACCCCGTAAGGCCATTTTCAGAAAAAATGATCACGTTATCTTGGGTCCTTCTCCTCTATAAGAGTACCAAACGTGAAATAAAAATTAGCGTTTATTTAAATTTAATGATATAAATAAATACATCATCTCTATTATGCAAAGCACGAACTCTATTATGGAGGAGATAAAAGCAAAACACGAGGCAGTTATTTAGAAAAAGAGCAACTGAATATAAAAAAATAACCATACAACAAATTATGCTTTGTAAGGAGGGCAACTGATTTGGCAGAGATCTATTTTTGTACTTGATTAGTGACAAGTGAGCAAAAATGAACGAAAAGTTGACAAGTGGGCACTTGATAACAAGTGACAAATGCACAAAAAAGTTGACAAGTTTGACACTTGTCAAAAAGTGTCAAACTTGTCAACTTTTTGTGCATTTGTCAATTATCAAGTGCCCACGTGTCAACTCTTTCATTCATTTTTTCTCACTTGTCACTAACCAAGTACAACGATAGACCCCAAGTGATTGGAATTAAGCGGTTAGAATTTGAATTCCCGTCAACTCGAGATCGCCTTGAATTTGTAAGCCGGTAATGTCGTTAGGGTCCGAGCGGTGTGCATATGAGCAGAAGCGCTCATCGTTGACCAAGATCTAAAATCATGCTGCTATATGATTCGTTGTCATCAATGATACTTGGAAGCCATATTGTTCGTTGATTATGACTAGGTCAAAGCCAACACCCTTTTCGAATGGGAGTTTTCCTTCACGTTCCTCATTGCCCCATTCATTTGCAGCGAGCGAGTTACGGATCACATGTTTTTCATCAAAACGAGGATTGAAATGAAGCGCAATATCACCGTTTCGGCGCAACAAGTTGATGTTGAACCGTTTGGCTTTCTTCTCGGGGCATCCGAAGACGAGGAGTTTCTTGCCGGGGCCGAAGCCATTTGCAATTCCACTTTCATAAGGAACTGGCTAAATGGAAACGAATGTTAAATTGATTAAAGAGGAAGAGCTGATTGAGAGAAGTTATCACAAAAAATTTTTTTCGACAAACATAAAAAATATTTGAAACGATAAAAAAATACTAGAAAAAAATTTTTTGGATGTTTTTTAGCCTTGTTTACAGCTTTTTTATGTAAAAAAAGGCCAAAAAACACCAAAAAAATTTTCAAATTTTCCTCAAAAATAGTATTTTTTCATCGTTTCGAATATTTTTACGTTTGTCGAAAAAAATTTTTTGCGATAACTTGCCTCAATCGACCCTCTCCTCTCCCTTTAAGGAGTTCTAAAACATCATACATAGTATTTGCCACCCCAGTGGATGTGGTTGAGATAGAGATCACCATCCACGGAGAAATGTGAGATGCTGCTAAGTGGGAGACGATGCTCATAATCTTTGAATTCTTTCTGATCAATGAAGATCTAAAATTTGAAAAAATTATGTTGTTGTTCAATGTAAAATTGGCATATCTCAGAATTCATACAGGGTGAGCCCAAAAAGCCGTACTTTTGCGTTTTTTGGCAAAAAATGGAAAAATTTTCAAAAAAATTTGTTTCAAAAATCGCATAAAAATACCACCATATAGGTAGTTTTTAAACGAAAAAACTTTTAACCAAAAAACGCAAAAGTACGGTGTTTTTTTGGCTCACCCTGTAAATTCTTGAGGCATGGTTTGGTATTGCTATAAAGCCAAGCTCACGCGCTACCAACTTTTAGGAAGATCATCACAAAACCTTCTTTTCAAATAGAAAAAAGGTGCACTTTTTCAATCTTTGTCGATAGCACACATATTTTTACTAGGGTTCCCGATTTATTCGGGAATTTTTCGCCAAAATTTGCCAATTTTTCATTAAAAATTGTAATTTTCTGAATATTTTCAGCCTAAAAACAAGCATTTCTCAAAAAAAATTTCGACTGCGGCGCTAGTTTTATGCTTTAGCTCGAGTATTTTACCTAAATTTCCCAATTTTCAACAGAAAAGTAGATCCCCGTAGATTAGGACAAACTTGATGAATATGAATTTCTCTTACCGTAAACTTGCTGTCGTGTGCTCGAACACGGATGTCAAACTTTTCACCACGTTTGATAGGATTACTCTTGCGCTCTTCTTTGCCCCATTCTCCATTCGAAAAAGTATTTAGGACAATCTATAAATACAGTGTTATTGAAGCAAATTAAAAGCAAACGAACCTTTCCTTCATCAAAGCGAACGGAGATATGAAGTGGAATATCATTGCCGCTGAAGTCAGCAGACTTGGTATGGAAATTGATGGTAAAGCTAAAAAAATGATTGTACAGGGTGAATCAGAAAACCCCCCTCGCATCTGAAAAAAATTTTAATGCCATCTTGTTCAGTACAATTTTTTACACAATTCTGCTGAAACAAAATAGCCAAAACTATGTATGAAAAATTTTTATAGGCAAAAAAGTGTTAAAAAACACGTTTTCCATTGAAAAAAGGAGTAATTTTTGTAAAAAATTAATTTTTTGACCCCCTAAATGAATTTTTTTCGGAAAAAGTGGAATGCTATTCTCTTACATTGGTATCCAGGAAACTTTTAAAAAAATTTTTATAAAACAAAATAGTACGCAGCCACGTAGGGACTGCACGAAATTTGACTCATAGTAGAAAAATTTTACCGCTGAGATTCTTCGATGGTTGATCCTTTGACAATAAGTGTTTGTCCGGGCTCGAACTTTTCTTGAAGCTGACTCCGATACGGAATTGGCTAAACATTTCAAATCTACAATTTGTAATCAGTGTTTCGACTTACATAGCTCTTTTGTTCTTCTGTCATGCTTTCGTTGCTTCGATTATGCCACTTTTTGTACTAAAAAAGTTAGATTAATAAAGTCGAAATGTTTTTTGGCTACCACGAAACTTTTTATTATAGCTTTTTTATGCATCTCTGCGTGGTCGTATGGCGGGAAAATTAGGATTAGTTAGTACACATGATAACGTTATCACATGGAAGTAGTACTAACCCTTATTTTCCCACCATACGACCACGCAGGGATGCATAAAAAAGCTATATTCATGTTTCTTTTCGTTTCAATGTACACGTTGCCTGATTCAATAGTTCCGTGATAGTCCAAAAAATTATCGACTATAGTTTTCAACAAACAGAGATATTAAAATTTGGTAATCAACAACCGCGCGCCAATATCATAAGAAATAAAGCATAGTAAAACCCGAAAAAGAACATTGTGCTCTTCAAAAGCGTGAGTTTCTCCTTCCTCATCGTTCCTCGCAAAAGCGGTGTGGGGACTCCTCTCTTCGTTTCGGCCTGGAATACACATATTACTGCTCTCACTTCTTGTGCCTCTTTTATTAGTCCGCACACATGCGTTTTCTTTTTCCGGCGGTGCAAAAAGCGAAAGGGCCGTGAATAACAAAAAAGCGAAGCACAACAAATCTCTCTTCTTCCTTTCTCCAAACAAGCAAACGGCATTTTTTCTCTCTTTTTATGAATCATTCGAACAAACAAAGAAGGCCTAAGCGAATGTGTGTGTACAAAACAACCAAAAGAATTTATGAGTCTGTAACAAAAATTGGTGAAAACGTAAATATTCCTGATAAAGTTATCTTGATTAGGGCAAGAATAACCAGAGACAACGTTCTCGAAGGGAGAAATTGAAACAAACAACTTGTTTAGCCCTTCTTCCAATGACCTTCAGTCGTAATTTTATCTGTTCTATGGCAGTCGTCAAAGCGCCCATGCATCCATAATTAAATTTTTAAACTGAGCTGATATTAAAACGAATATTTTTTATATTTTTGTGTTAGTTGTACTAACAAGTAAGGGTTCCGAGCTTGAGGTCTGAAATTCCAGATTCTACTTAACTTATATAAGTTATAACTGTATAACTTATATAAATTGTAAGGAGTTTAAAGGGGTGCAGATCTGGGGTCAATCTCGGTCGAAAATTTTTGTCAAAACAGCCTATATAGGGCTAAAATCATGCGGAAAATCGATTGCGCACATTCCCGAAGCGTGAAAATGCTTCCTTGACCCTGGTTCAGGGAAATAGATATGTGTATGAAGCGAAAATCCAACATGTACTAATTTCCCTGAATCAGAGTCAAGGAAGTATTTTCAAGATTCGGCAATGCGCGCAAACAATTCCCCGCATGAAATTACCCCCCCCCCCCCCCAGAAATATGATTTCGAGGGAGAAATTTCAAAATTTGTCGATTTTCGCCTCAATACACACATCTATTTACCTGAATCAGGGTCAAGGAAGCATTTTCAC
>JAQGBS010004375.1:0-10378 GCA_034698545.1 Acrobeloides obliquus
GCTCGAAGCGCACAAATTACAGTTGAAAAAGCTTCTTTCTCTATAAAAAAGTTAGCTATTTTCGCTCAAAAATGCAATTTTTTACCAAAAAATGTAACTTTTTCCATTTTTGCCCCCCAAAAATGTCCACTTTTCAATTTTTTCACTAAAAAACGCCATTTTTCATCAAAATTAGTCAAAATTTGTATGTTATGTTTAGACTTTGAAAAACAATGATTAAATTTTAAGAAAAAAATGATTAAAAATCTTGATGGAAACCCCCACTGTGGCGTTCAGTAATCATTTTTCTTGTTTATTGTGTTATAAAAACGAAATTACCTAAAGCTCTTAGAAGAAAACGGCAGTCTTCAATATCAATAATATCAGAATGCAATATGAAATCAGCGCGGTTGACAAAAGTATCCAAATTTTCCGTTTGAACAGAGACTTCAATAGCAACCATTTTTAACTCGTATAATTGATTAGCTAGTATAAAACATTTTATCAGACGTAAAATTAAATATGCTCTAAAAACAAATTAAGTCATCTTTTATAAAACGTGTAATGTTTGTCTGCACGGACTAACTTTTGAAGGTGCGATCCAACTACGTTACAGTAGTAACGTAGTTTGTCAAAAAGGTATATTCTGAGGGACGATTGTTCGATCTCAGCGCCAAAAAAGCTTTTTAGACGCGGATTTTTCAGTATAATAAAATCTATGTGTTTTGAGATTTTTTTCTTGAAATTTTTTGGCGTCTGGATCTATATTGGATTACCGAAATTGAACACTGGAAGATGTCAAAAAACAAATCTACAAAAACCCGAAAAAGTCTATTTTTGGCATTTTTCATAAAATTTTGGAATTTTTCGGGTTTTTGTCATTCGTTTTTTGACAACTTCCAGTGGTCAATTTCGGTAACCCCATATAGATCCACATTCCTCGTTGAATGTAGATTATTACACAAAAATCTCAAAACACAAGATCTTGTCGACTCTAAGAAAGGTCCCAATACTAGATTTTAGTGTTCAAATAGTTTGCGTATTACAATGAAAACTTGATATAAAATTAGCTATGCCAATAGAATCTCCATAGCTGAATACCCTATACTGAAAAAATCCGCGTCTAAAAAGCTTTTTTGGGCTCTGAGATCGAACAATCTCAGAATATAACTCTCTGACAGGTGCAAGTTTTTTATTTGCTACTGTAATTCCGTAGCATCGTGCAACACAACTATAAACAACATGGAAAAAAGTTTCATTATAACGCAATTGATTTGCGACGCGTCGCGCGACAAAAATGCACTGTCGCAGAGGAAAATGGCGCACCAAAAATGAGAAAATAAATAAAAAGCTCCGTGGTAGCCAAAAAATTTCAACTATAAATATTTACGACGATTGCATTAGATTTACGACGTCGTAAGTTGCCTGATTTTCAATGAAATTTCAACAATTTTATGCTCCTCGACCAATAATTTGTTTTAGACTATTCTAAAGCGATTTGAATTGAGCTGTGTATTGACACGAAAACCCTGAATTATAAATTTTTTAAATATGCTTAATTATTGGGTGTATTTTAAAAAACAACGACGTCATTCTTTATAGCTCGAAAAGACGAACAAAACGATACCAAATTGATCCAATTTGAATATACACCCAATAATTAAGCATATTTTAAAAATGAAAAATTCAGGGTTTTCGCGTCAATACACAGCTCAATTCAAATCGCTTTATAACGAGTCGTTTTTCAATACAATGAGTTGTAATGCATTATGGCTCAGCTAACGTCGTAAACCGTTTTTTACATCAGCTGACGAGCAGCCTAACCGTCGTAAATTTACGATAGCTGGCGTTGATTTACGACAGATAACTCTTTTTTTTTTTACAAACTCATGCGAATTTTGAACGCGCGTTTTTTCCAGAAAGAACACTTTTTAAGGTGTTTTTTTTGTTGTTTTTTAAATTAAAAAAGTCATTTAAACGTTTTTTGGTAACAGTATAATCTAATATATTTTCAAAATCGATTTTTTTTATGAATAATGAACAGAAAAAGCAAAAGTTACTGGAAAAGCTTTTTTTAGTACTTTTTAGATGATCGGATTTTGGCTTGCTGAAGAGCTACTATGACGAAAATATCAATTTTCTTGATTTTTAGTTCACTCCCTGGAGGCTCCCCCCTTGCCCGCGTATGATTTTTACCCCCTTGGCGAGGACTTTTGCCCCCTTGTATATATAAGTAACAAAAAAAGCTTTTTTGGTAACTTTTTTTTGCTTTTTCTGTTCATTACTCATTAAAACAAATCGATTAGAATTGTTTTTGGTCGATTTTGAAATATATTAGATACTATATTCGAGCCATTTTTTATCTTACAAAAGTATTAGAAAATAGATAAAAATCGTTAAAACGATTGAAAAACAGCAAACACGTTATATTTTAAACAAAGATTTATTGGTAAACAATAAACATCTTAAACAGAACCCTCACTTTTTTCTCATATACTGCACATGGGCTTGATGCTCCATAAGGAAGCGCTCATTTTGCAAAAAATTGAAAGAAAATACGAACGACATAAAAAACGAAAAAAATTTCGCGCCCAAAATTCGCATAATTGAAAATTTCACGAGGGGGGGGGGCTTAAAGCGAGAGTCGACTGGTATTCGTTGAGAAAAGTTCTCCCGCAGACTTTTAATTTCGTTAGAAAAGTCCATTTTGAAATGTCATAGGGCCGGGTGTTGGCTCTATGATTTTTCGAATACGAATTTTGGCAAAACGAATTTTCATACAGACTTAATCAAAAATCAAATTTTTGCTCAAAAATCTGACGCAGTGGTGTTTTTAGAGCGAATGCACCAAAATTCGCTGTGCCAAAATGCGAAAAATCTGTGGGAAAATTCGTTTGGTCAAAATTCGTATGCGAAAAATCATAGCGCCCAGGCGTTCTTTTTCCAGTTTATATTCATAAATTTTATTATTCCCATTTTGTAAATTTTATGGAATTCACAAAAACTTAAAAAATCTATGAGAAATATCTAAAAAGGAAAAAATGAAACGCCGCGGATAAATCGATTCTCGTGTTGCGTTTGTGTTCGTTCATTTGTGGGCGGGCTGTTGTTGCGCTGCGCCACGGAGTGTTTGCTGTTAATATGCCAAGAACACAATCGTTTTATTTTGAAACTTCATTTTAAAAAGATTACTGTAGTTTTAAAATGAAGTAAAATATTTTTTTCAAGAAAAAAGAAACCGAAAAATTCACGATCGGGAGTGTTCGAGTAAAAAAATTTTTCGAAAAAATTTTCAATTCTTGATCGATCTTTCGAACAAATTTTCATTTAGATAAACAAGATTGTAGTCTTGTTCAGTTAAAAATTTTTTGTTACAAACGTTTAACCAATCTACAAATTTAGATGGTTACTTTTATCTCACTAGAGCTCTAAAAAAGTCCGAAAAATCATAACTTTGTTGTTTGTTTCTTGTCTCAAAAATCGTGCTCAAAAGAATTGAGTAATTTAAAAAAAATTTAATTTTCGTCCGAATCATTTTTTGAAATTTTTCAAACTTATGTTTTACAACAAAAAAGTTTTTTATATTGCACATTTTACCAAAAATTTCAATCCTATACTACAATAAAATTAACTTCTATAAAAAAAGTTCATCTCAAAAACAACAATTAAGCTAAATTTTAATGACGTCGTATTACGAAAAGGCGTCCTTTTTCGTTCGAGTGAACACTTTTCGGAGTACTTTTGTTCGCTCGCAAAATTGTTATTTGGCCAAACATTTGAAATCGCGCCAATCGTTTGTTTGTCGATAATGTCTACATTTTTAGGCTACGAACCTGAGCATCATAAAGAAAGTATTGCACAAGATTGGAAATAATACGGGAATTTTTGTGCAACATCTTTTTTGGTTTTGACATCAATTAACATGAGGTATGTTTGATTTTTTTTCTAATTTTTTAAGCAGAAAAGATTATAGTTTTAAATTTTTCGAACCTATTGGAGGGCTATCCGACATGGTTGCCAAAAGTTTTTGAACAGGAACATAGCCAGGAAAAAATTTCGGGTGGGGCTGAAATGTAAAATTTTTGGAGACTTTTTTTGGTTTCCGCGCTCGGCGTGTCAATTTTTTTTGTTAAAAATTCTTACTAAAAGCTAAAATCAGCGCTGTAGGCGAAAATTTTTTTGAAAGTGCTTGTTTTTAAGCTGAAAATGCTCAAAAATTTACAATTTTTGGCGAAAAAATGGCCTATTTTAGTGAAAAACTGAAAATTTTGGTGAAAAATCATAATAGGCGACCATTAGGATTTAAAAAATTTTTCAAAAATACTGGGCAAAATCATAAAGGGAGACCATGAGGAAAATTTTTTTGTATTTTGTAAGGGACTATAGTCCTTGTTAGCCCCCTGACTTACGCCACTGTTTCCGAATTTTGTTCAAAAGTTTTCGACATCATGGCCAAAAGTTTCCAAAATAAATTCGACTTATTTTTCATTACTATTATTACCTAGTAGTTGGAAAATACATCTATCGTATTTCGGAAACTTTGTCTAAAACTCGAAAACTTGTCGGATACTTTGCCCCCTAGTACAGAGTGAACAAAAAAAACCGTACTTGAGGTATTTTCATTCGCACAATCGATTTCTTACATGAAAATACCCCTTAGGTGATTTTTGAAAAAAAAATTTCACCAAAAAACGCAAACGTACGGTTTTTTTTTATCACCCTGTAATTCCCCTTTATGAGTAGATCACAATATCAATATTGGATATCTTTATGAGTAAAATTCCACTTGTGAACCATAAAAAGAAATTATGAATTTTTATCTTCTCTTTCACACAAAATTATTTTTAAATGTATTTTTTTTAGTAATCTAAGTTTGCAAAAACGTTTGGCGTCCGCAGTGTTGAAGTGCGGCAAAGGCAAAGTTTGGCTCGACCCTAACGAAGTCAACGAGATATCGAATGCCAACTCGCGGCAAAACATTCGTCGCCTTGTTAAGGACGGCCTTATCATTAAGAAGCCAGTCAAGGTGCACTCCAGATTCCGCGCTCGTAAGACTTTGGAAGCTCGCCGAAAGGTATGAAGTTATCTTTGTACACGTACTTTAGTAGCCTAGTGCTGATTGCTCGGGGGAGAAGGGAATCGCGGTTGGCGTTGTATCCTTGTCTTCACTAAGTGCATCGACTTTCTCTTATCCCAAAGGGCCACATTTGGAACAAAAATCACACGTTATATTATTAAACTTTGATAGAAACAGTATCAGGGTTTTTTACTCTTCGGGAGTGCGTTTTTTGGATTCCTCGTTAAAAATTATGCTAACAGCGGTCATTTTCCGGAAACAAATTTTTTTCACGTCATTGAGGCCCCAGACTTGTATATAGCCTCAAAGTCTCGATCGTCTTCTCTCATCGTCCTCCTACAACTTTTGTTTTAGCACTTGGGGGGGGGGGTTAAATCAGACGTTTCTGAACATACATGGGCAAGATGGGGAGGAGGGAGCGTCCGATGAGGGAGTTCCTCTGCGACCAAAAAAAGGTCGCCAGACGAAAAATTGATTTAATATAGTAAAAAAAGCGCATCAGGAAAAGTTTGTTGAAAAATGACTCAAAATTTGATGAGGGCATCTCCTCATTAAAAAATTTTTTCATGAGGAGACCTTACTCGGCATACCGAGTGAGTGGGTCCCTCTAATTTTGGGCTGATGAGTGAGTGGATTAGGGTGGAGGCTCCCCCCTTTGCCCACGTATGTTTCCGAGATCCTCCTATAAACATACAGACATTACACGTTGATAATAGTAGTAGAATAACTCTGAATTTTAGGGCCGCCATATGGGATATGGTAAGCGCCGTGGTACCCGGAATGCTCGTATGCCAGAAAAGATTTTGTGGATTCGCCGCATGCGTGTGCTTCGCCATTTGTTGAAACGCTATCGTGACGCAAAGAAAATCGATAAGCATTTGTACCACGATCTTTACCTCAAGGCTAAGGGTAACGCCTTCAAGAATAAGCGCAACCTTATGGAATACATCTTCAAGAAGAAGACAGAAAACACCCGTTCGAAACAACTTGCGTAAGTATTTCTTACAAATTTTTTACTCTGGTATAAAAATAGAGCTGAGATCGGAATGAAAAAAGGCAGAAAAAATGTCATAAAATCGGACCCAAAAATCATATTTTCGATCCAAGAACATTAAAAATTTAGTTAAAAATCACGAAATTTCATGAAATTCGCCAGAAAATGACAAAAAAGGACTAACAAAAGTCGAATTTCTCAAAATTTTCAATAAATTTTACCATCTTCACAAAATTTTAAGAATTTTTTGTCTTAGACTCTCATTTCGCAAAATTATTTAAATTTTTTATAAATATTCAAATTTTAGCGAACAAGCAGAGGCCCGACGCAGTAAGAACAAGGAAACTCGAAAGCGCCGTGAAGAACGCCTTACGGTCAAGCGAAAGGAACTCCTTCGTAAAATTTCCGAAAGTGAGAAGGACGTGAAGGCTGTCGAAGAACCGAAATCAAAAGAAAAAGGATCGAAATAAAAAGTGATTCGTTCGGGTTTCGTTTTTTGTTTATTATACGTTGTTTGTTATTAAAAATATGTTTATTATTTCAAATGATCAAGTTGAGAGACGATATCTAGAAAGTTCGAACCGAGGTGGACATAGTTCGAGTGCACTCCAATTTGAATTTATTTAGTGAGATTGATGATGGAAAAGTTTTTCAACGTCATTTATAGTTAAAATTCTGTTCCCCAAAAATTGAAATTGTCATAAGCTCAATATCCCGATCTTACGTTGATTTTTTGAATTTTTAACCTGTCTAAAACATCTTAAATAATTTTTTCGGCCAAAATTTCTGGCCTATGTATTCCATGGAGAAAATTTCTAACGTGTTTTCGAAAAAAATCCGAGAAACTATGGCCACCCCAGGTTCGAACTTTCTTATATATCCTCTCTTAAATCTTCCTGAATTTCTTCGATTATTTGGTCGTCTGATTGATTAGTTTCTACTTGTATTCGTTGAACGGGATTTTCTTGAGGCTCAACATCAGTAGTTGTTTCTACAACTGGTATATTTCTTTCAACTATTGCTTGGGTCGAAGTAGTGGGCTGTATTGAAGGTGGTGAACTCGTACGCTCCACGCTGTCTTGAAAGTTAGATAATGGGAATTCGGAGGGTTTTGCTATGGAATGTGGTTTAGTGTCATAACCAAACTTTTTCAAATCCTTTAAGACAGTATTGAAGCTAATTGTTATATGTCCTTGGGTTCGAACACGGGTCACTAAAAGTTGAGAAGCTAGTTCACTTTGTTGGATTCACTTATCGTGGTCCAAAAGTCGATTTTTTTTAAATCAGCCGAAAAATATCCAGAGCTACTCTGATACCCATTGAAATGTGGGATTTTTTTGGCTAATTTTAAAAAATTTGACTTTGAACCATAAGTGAAATCCAACAAAGTGAACTAGCTCCAACGTTTGGTGTGATAATGAATTGATAAAGCAATAATACCATCTCTTCCTTCGGACATTGAAACGATTCTTGGGTCGACGAATTCAGCTCTACGACCAGTAAAAAATCCTAAAATTTTATGCATTGCTGTTGATGCTTCTGGTACAAATATAGCCATTGACCGCTTAGCTCTAAATTTTTTTATAAGAAATAATATAGGCTCTTGTGAAGAATCGTGAAAAAATTTAAAGAGAGGACAGATTGAGATGAGTTATCGCAACAAAAAAAATTTGTTTCAAAATTTTTTCGACAAACAAATGTTCGAAACGATGAAAAAATACTGTTTTCGAGGAAAAATCGAAAAAAATTTTTGGGTGTTTTTTCGCTTTGTTGAGATGTTACCTTCCAGAAACAGTTGGCAGATACGCGGCCCCATAGCCTCGTATTACATCATTACCGAAGCTATCATGCCCATAACAACAAACGACGATTTGAGGCCCTAAATTCGGATATAACTACAGGGTGTTCCAAAAAAACCGCCATTTTTTGGCGAAAATTTTGCAACAAAATTACTTATTAGGGGTATTTTTATGCGAGAAATCGATTTCGTCATCGAAAACCTTTGAAAACGCCTCCCAGGCCATGAAATATACGATTTTCATATTTTTCAGTAGGAATTCCTACTTGAAAATACGAAAATTGGATAATTTTCATGGTCTGGGAGGCGTTTTCAAGGGTTTTCGATGCGCGCAATCGATTTTTCGCATAAAAATACGTCAAACCTGCGTGTTATGGCATCTCCGTTTAATGACAGCGACCACGCAGGGATGCCTACAGGAAAATTTGGTATATAAAATTTTCCCGCCGGCATCCCTGCATGTTCATTATGCCCCCCACCGGGTGTCATAAAACAGGTTTGACTGTACTTCTGAGTCATTTTGGAAAAGTTTTTTGAAAAATTTTCGCCAAAAAATGACCAAATGGCGGTTTTTTTGGAACATCCTGCATCTTTTTTTAGCTCGGATAATTCGAAACGGATTTTGCAAAACCGATTTTCAACGTATCAAATATGCGAATTTCGTTATATATCCTCCGTTTCGAATAATCCTAGAGCCCATTCTTCTTCAACTTTTACAGTGAAAAGGATTTGTTGAAGAGAAAGTTGCTTCCAGTGGTGTATTTAGCACGATTTTCTGCGAGCTTTTGCCTTTTTGACTGGTGGGGCTGATGCCTTCTTCTAGCCCACTGATTTGCCTCCAGTCGCTTCCATACACGTAAAAATATTTGCAATACAAATTGTCGATAGTCGGTAGCTAAATCGCTTGATAAAGTTTAAAAAAGTACAGGGGGTGTATCGAAAAAAACCAAATTGTGGCGATTTTTTCGATGAAATTTTTTCAAAAACGTGTATGTTGAAACGAAACGTGGATCCTTATATAGTTTTTTGATGCATCTCTGCGTGGTCGTATGGCGGGAAAATAGGGATTAGTACTAACTTTTTTAGTAGTAATCCTGATTTTTCCGTCAAACGACTACGCAGGGATGCATCGAAAAAACTACAAGGATCCACGTATCTTTTCGTTTCAATGTACACGTTGCCTGATTCAATAAAAAGTTCCGTGGAAGCCAAAACAAAATTTCAATTATAAAAACAAAAAGGGATTACCTCTGCAAACTCAATTTCACCAGTTATTAAAAGTAAGAAAACCGACTTTGGCTGATTTTCACGACCTGCCATTATTTTAACATTCTAATTTTTCATAGACAATATTTTTGGTAACATAAGGATTTGTAATGGCCATGTCTTTTTTTACATATATGCAAATGTTGTTGCCATGACAATAACAAGACAAATGAAGAAGAAACCCATGACCGAAAATCTTATGGAATAAATATATTGAAAAGAAAAGCTAGCAAGCAAAAAAGCATTTAGGAGCTACTACACAATAGGGAGGAGGGCCACCCATGTGAAAATTTTTCTGGAAATGACCACATGCGGGGAATCCATATTTGATATTTTCGAAGCGAAAAAATGCTTCCATGAATCAGGGAAGGCGTTTTTGTATTGAAGTGAAAAGTCGCAAAAATGCGATTTTTGCCTAAAAATGTGCGGGGAATCCGAATTTGACATTTATCAAATTCCTCGGATTCAAGACAAGCTGTATATCGACGCGAAAAATTCATTTGTTAACTGAATTAAATCATTGGTTAACTATATAATATGAATATAAGAAAAAGCGTTGTTTTTAGGCCAAAAATGTTATTTTCTCGAATTTTTGCGTCGATTTACAGCTTTTGTTGAATCAGAGGACTTTTATAAATGTCGAATTCGTATTCCCCGCAAATTTTGACCCCAAAAGGGGTAAAAATGTTTTTAGACAAAAATCGCATTTTTGCGACTTTTCGCTTCAATACACAATACACCTTCCCTGAACCAGAAAAGTGTTTTTTCGCTTCGAAAATGTCAAATTCGGATTCCCCGCATGTTTTTACCCATAGAGGGGTCATTTTCAGAAAAATTTTTCACGTGGGTGCCCCCCCCCCCTATTGTGTAGTAGCTCCAGCATTTATTAGCTTATAAAAAGTGCATTTAAGTTTGCATAACAAATAAGCTGACTAGGTAAATGAAAAATAAGTATTTTGCATATTATAAAGCTTGTCAATGGGATTGGTACTTTCTCCAAATTCTACATCAGTTGCAGGTGTAACAGAAGTCGTAACTCCGGAGTGAGTTGAGCCATTTGAAGGTTGAATACTGCCGAGAGTAGCGGAAGAGCGACCCGATCCATGCTCTATATCCACTTCAAAGTCGTCTAGTTCCGAGTCTAAAATTTTTGTTGAGCTTTTTTTAGAGAGGGGCAAGAAAAAAACAACTCGAAAATACCTGATTCAGATCTCGTCGAGGAAGCCAGTGGAGATTTGGCGTCAATATCACCAGATTTTTCCGA
>JAQGBS010004376.1:0-10378 GCA_034698545.1 Acrobeloides obliquus
CTCAGATCAACACAAGAACTTGTCTATCTCAAAATAGCGGGTGTCCGTGCACGTAAGTTGTTCGTCTTGGAAAGTTTTTTAATTGAAATTTAGTGGTTCTCCAACCGAATCGGTTGCTTGTGCACCACAATATTGTCAATTTCCTCGGGCTACATGTTGTTCCGGGTATGTTAAAAGCACTGACAATAGTGCTTTTATTTGTGTTCCTAATTCGACAGGGTGAAGACGCCATATGATTCAATAGATGGAGCTCTATTAAAGAAGGGGGTGCTTATTATAAATAATATTGTAGTTATTGTTATACATTATAATTATTTAAATAAAATTTTTTTTAAAGCTGAAAAAACTACACCAGTTGTGTCAAAAACGGAAAATTACATACAGGGTGTTCAATAATTGTGTACTTGATTTTTTAGGCATTAGATTTTATTTTGTTAGTTCGGTATAATGTTGTAACAGAACGTCAAGCACACCCATGAATTATTCTGCCTCTGTATCTAATTTGAACCGTACGGATCCGTACTGATCAGTACGGATTCGTACTGATCCGTACGGATTCGTACGGTTCAAATTAGGAACAGGGCCTCTGTGTGAAGTATTCTTGAAAAGCCTGCGCTAAACCACATTATGTTGAATCTTTGAAACGCGCATTGACCAAAACCTGGAAGAGATTACTATTGAAACGCTTGAAAAAGTTGTCGATAATTTCCCAAAACGACTGAAAGCCTACGTAGAAACAAAAGAGACCACTTTGAATAATTTTTATTTTGTTTATTGTTTTTGTTATGGTTTCAATAAAAAAAAGATTCAAAATGGCATGTAAACAAAATTTTACAGGTGTTTCCTTTATTTTGAAACATCCTGTAAAGTATCCCCCCAAATCGGAAGTGAAATTACTCCCTTTGTTTACTATAACTCATAATGATTTGACGTCAAATATGTCAATTGACCAGCACAACTATACGGCCATTGCAATTTTGGGACTTTTGTGATTGTTTTTGCATGTTCCATACACGAATTGCATTCTTTTATTATGTTCTGGATATCGTCCGCAATTTTTTGCTACCACACGTAATTTATGCACAATCCGGCCACCGGAGTCGAAAATCAAACTTTCAAAACTTACTCCAAAAACGATCAGAAAATGTTTTCTGACTAGAAACAGTTTTTAAGTCGATTTAAAATCGAATCGAGCAAAATAAAGTCGAATTCTGACTCTCCCCCCCCCCGCGTTAGACCTAAATCTAGGTCTAAGCCTAAGCCTAAATCAAAACCTAAAAAAGGTGAAAATTTGATTTTTTTTGTTTTCAGCCTAGGGGATTCTACATAAATTTATGCAGAATCCCCCCTCCCCAGAGGGATAGTGCATAAGTGCCCATTTTTTGAGCCGCAAATACTTATTAGACAATCCAATAAAAAAAGTCTGATAAAAATTCAAGCATTATTTACAATACTCAATGCGAGAATATTTTCTGTAATAAAAGGTAAAAAATTTATGTAGGTTAGATGGTGTCAAAAGCTGTTTATCACTTTAAAAAAGATCGAAAACGGCATCGAAATGGCGGAGATTTGCTATTTTGAATCCGGACGGGGATCGACTCTAAAATAAGAGTTAAAAATTTTTCCTATTGATCTCATGTACTCGAAAGCCTGGAACTCCCAAAAAACAGATAATTATAACGGTAGTGTGGCAATACCCCAAATTCCCGATTGGACACTATCCCGACCGGGTCGATTTTCCCGACTGGACTATTTCCCGACTGAACAATTTCTCGACCGGACACTTTCCCGACTATCATTTTCCCCACTGGACACTATCCCGACTGGACACTCCCGACCAGGTACGATTTACCGACTGGACTATTTCCCGACTGGACACGATCCCGACTGAACTATTTCTCGATTGGACACTTGTAATTCTTCGTTGTCGGATCGACCTTCTCGGTCGGGATAGTCCCATCGGGAAATAGTCTGGTCGGTCAGAAAAGTGTCCAGTCGGGAATTTGGGGTATTGCCCGGTAGTGTATAAGTAGGCAGCAAAATACATAAAATTGATAATCTGTATTAATTGGCAGAAAAGCAAAATAAATCTCTTTTTTGTGAAAACGATCGTTGTTTATGTTGTGAAAGCGATCAATTTTTTAAACATTTCCAAAAAAATGTTTACAAGTGGTGAGTCTAAAAGCACTCCCGAAGCGTGAAAATGCTTCCTTGACCCTGGTCCAGGGAAATAGATGTGTGTATTGAAGCGAAACTCCAACATGTACTAATTTCCTGGAATCAGGATCAGGGAAGCGTTTTCAAACTTCAAGAATGCGCGCAATCGATTCCCCGCATGAAATTACCTCCAGAAATATAATTATGAGGGAGAAATTTGAAAATTTTTCGATTTTTGCTTCAATATACACATCTGTTTCCCTGAACCAGGGTCAAGGAAGCATTTTCACGTTTCGGGAATGCG
Source organism: Acrobeloides obliquus (assembly GCA_034698545.1). Taxonomy (NCBI): domain Eukaryota; kingdom Metazoa; phylum Nematoda; class Chromadorea; order Rhabditida; family Cephalobidae; genus Acrobeloides; species Acrobeloides obliquus. The sequence goes on from JAQGBS010004376.1 coordinate 2,462, forward strand.
CACAATCAATTTTTCGCATGATTTTACCCCCAATAGGATCATTTTTTACCATATGCGATCTGGCGTTGTTGCGCTGTAGTATGATCTTTGTCTTTTCAAGTTGTCGTTTTCTCACTGCTTTAGCCATCCGATCTAGTTGTTGACTGAAAACAGCAGCTGTGAGAGTGGACTTTGAATCCAGCAACTCCCAATAGTTCACACCATTCATATCCCACCAGACGCACAGCATTAACTTTTTCCTATGAGGATCTGGTTTTGGATCAGGCGATGGTTTCTATCTCTTGAGTCGGAAGTTAACGTGGAAAACCCTCGTCGCCTGTGATTAGATTTGGTAAAAACGACTTGCAGTTGTATCGGCTTAAGAGAGTTGCCGATATGAACAATTGCTGCCATTTGTTGAGCTCTGTCAGGTCATGTGGCACCCACGCTCCGAGTTTTGATTTACAGCCAAGTGCTTGAAGATGTCTTATTATTGTAGAATGGTCAACCCCAAGTTGCTCAGCTAAATCACGCGTCATTTGCCTGTTGTTTTCTTTAAGCAGGTTTAATAAGGCTTCTTCATTGCATTCTGATCATCTTCCAGTATGGGCGGCATCTTTGAGGGTTGTGGCACCATTAAGAGAACGAGCGAAGTATCTCTGACATGTTATTTGGGAAGTTGAACCTTCGCCATAGACGTCATTAATATTTTTGGCTGCTTGCGCTGCATTTCGAGAATACTCATAGAAAATAGTGTGTCGAATATGATTAGAAGGAAGATTATTGTTAGAAAATGAAAACAGGGCATAATTTAATAAAAAATGAAGAAACAAAAAATATTTCAACATGATTCTTACACTTTTAAATGAGAATAGATAAATAACATAAACAGCCCCTGACTTGCTATAAACATGTTTAGGCTGGCCGCAAGTTTTCGTCGTACTTTGATGTCGTACCGTGGTACGACAACAAGTACGACAACTTGCGGTCTCGAGTCGTACTTTTTAAAGGGGGGGGTGCAAATCAGGGCCATTTCTCCAAAAATTTTTTTTCTAAAATGATCATTTTTAGGGGTAATTTTATGTGAGAAATCGATTGCGCGTATTGCCAAAATGTGAAAACGCTTCCTTACTTTGATTCAGGGAATGGGGTGGGTGTATTGAAGCGAAAATAAAATATTTTCGAATTTTTATGAAAAAATCTTCGATTCTTAGGTTTTTCTAGGCGGGGAATCGATTTCGCGCATTTCCGAACCTTGAAAACGCTTCCTTGATCCTGTTCAAGGAAGAAATCGGTGTATTAAAGCGAAAATCAAACATTCTCGAATTTTCGCATTAATACACGATTTCTTCCTTGAATCAGGGTCAAGGAAGCGTTTTCAAAGTTCGGGAATGCGCGCAATCAATTCTCCGCCTATAAAAACCTAAGAATCGATTTTTTCATAAAAATTCGAAAATATTTGATTTTCGCTTCAATACACCCACCCCATTCCCTGAATCAGAGTAAGGAAGCGTTTTCACATTTTGGCAATACGCGCAATCGATTTCTCGCATAAAATTACCCCTAAAAATGATCATTTTAGAAAAATTTTTTTTGGAGAAATGGCCCTGATTTGAATGATAGTGTATAAGTAGGCATCAAAATACATAATATTGATAATCTGTATTAATTGGCAGAAGAGCAAAATAAATCTCTTTTTGTGAAAACGATCAGCTTAAAAACGAGGCAATGGGAACGAATGCACCAAAAAATTCCGCACAGATCTACCGCACAGGATTTTCCGCACAAGAATCTTCTGCACATTTTTGCTTAATAAAACTTCTCTGAATTTCAGTAAAATCGTGTTTATTCAAACGACAAAAAATCTTTAAAAAATGTGAGAAAAAAATTCAAAAATGTACGGAAGATCCTTGTGTGGTCAATTCCTTAAAGGGAGGAGGGTACATTTTGCGACCATTTGGGAGAAAAATTTTTTCATAAAAATGACCCTATTGGGGATAAAATCATGCGAAAAATCGATTGTACACATTCCCGAAGATGAAAATGCTTCCTTGACCCTGATTCAGGGAAATAGATGTGTGTATTGAAGCAAAAATCGAAAATTTTTCAAATTTCTCCCTCAAAATCACACTTCTGGGGATAATTTCATGCGAAAAATCGATTGTACACATTCCCGAAGATGAAAATGCTTCCTTGACCCTGATTCAGGGAAATAGATGTGTGTATTGAAGCGAAAATCCAACATGTACTAATTTCCTGAATCAGGGCCAGGAAAAAAAATTTGCCTGCAGCACTTTTAAAAAAATTAAAATTCAGATTTAAAAATGTGAATTTTCACCAAAAAAAGGTTGTCAGAGTAAAATACCCCCCAACCAGAAGTGAAATTACGCCCTTGGTTTATAATATGAATGCAAAATAATGATGTGGATATTTTTTAGAAATTTTGGTTTGAGTAGGTAGATGGGAGAGATTATCCTAATACCAATGTTCAACGAAAATTGAAATTATCCTGATATCAATGTTCAACAAAAATTTAATTAGAGAAAAGGAGAAACAAATTCACTCACCATCAATTTGGCTACCTATCAAAACGTGTTACAGATTTTATATTTAATCTGTTCAATTTGTTGATTACGCAGCATAACACATTTTTTAAATCGCATTTATAACTTTAAATAAGTTATAAGTTTGATTTAAAATATGATATCTAATTACTTTCTTATTACTATCGTTTATTTTGCACTGGGTAAGTCTGATAAGAAGCTAGTGTTGGAGAAAAAACAATTTCGAAAGGGTCCAAGCCACACATAAACACACAACACATAGGGGTGGAAAAATTGGAATTCCATCCCTTTGTTCAGATCTAATCCAAGCTAAGGGTTCCCAGTGCGCGAAGCGCATCGTCCCTACGCATCATCACCAAGAAGACTGCCTAAGCTTCTGCAAACCCTACACAGGCTCCCTCGAAGCCTGCTGAGGCCTCCACTTCTGGTCTAGACTCTCTATGAAGCCTGATCAGGCCTCTGCGAGGCCTGATCAGGGTTTTTATTTTATTTTTCAGAATAGGGTTTTTTATATTTTTTTGTCTAGAATTCGATTCTAAATAGCTTCAGTGGTGTCTCTCGTCAATTTTCGGTTTTTGAAAATAACTTGCTCTTTTCTATAAGGATAAATTTTTCTCTGCAAAGGGGAGCATGTACCCCTCCCCCCCCCCCTCCCGCCATCTACGTCTATGGTTCGGGTCCCAAATTCTTGATTTACAGCTTTGATTACAATAAATGCTCAATCAACAACGACATCATCTTCATGTACCTTCGGTAATTACTTTGGTTGTTACACTGATGACTCTAAAGCTATACTCTCAATTTATACCACTAAGTTTTTTACTACTAACAGTCCTGCTACTTGTGTTGCATATTGCCAATCATCGGGATATATATACGGAGGTAAAAAAGTTTTTCGCAAAAAATGAATAAAATGATGTTTTAGGCGTAGAGAACGCTATGTATTGTGCTTGCGGAAATTGTTTAAACTATCAAGCGGGCAATCTATCATCTAATCAAAACGATTGCAATGCCAATCAATGCCCTGGAAACAGTGCTCAAAGGTGCGGAGGAGCTAAATCAATCAATATTTATTCAACAAGTATAGTAAAATTTTAAGCCTCCTGTCATTTTAATTGTAAACAATTCGGACAATTTTGCCTCGCCCTCTCATTCACTTTTCTAGGTCTTGTTATAGAGTACAGAAAAAACCCGCATCGAAAATGAATGTCCCTATCAAGATATCTTAAAAACAAGATATTTTAAAGTCCGAGGAAGACTATTGTATTCCTCGGACACTATGATTCTCGTCTAACGATTCAATCTTAGCGCTCGAGTCACAGTATATACAGTAGCGACAAAAAGTCTTTACTCAAACTGCTAGACTTAGGTACAATGCACGTACGACTGGAATAAAAAACTATGTAAAACAATATAAGTTAGCTTAAGGCTGAGTCTACCCGAGAGGCTAGGAAGATACGTCGAGCTACTGACAGTCTATCAGCAATTTGACTGCCTTTTATTAAGGAACTTAGCTCAGCCTTTATTTCATAACTTTAGGATGACTTCCGCCAAATAATTTTTAGCTAATACTAATTATAGACTGTGCAATAACATCACCTATATCATGTGATACAACATCAACGACCATAACAACACCTACGAGCACTACTACGGCGACACCTACAACTACATCAACGGCGACTACACCAACAACGACGAGTACTACTACCATTACAACTCCTACAACGACGACTACTACTACACCGACCACTACAATTCCAATTACGACGTCAACTACCACGGCGCCTACTACGGCAACTAGCTTGACTACTACTACCATCACTACTCCAACGACTACGACCACCACGACGCCGACTACTACAACCCCAACAACGACATCAGAAACCACGACACCTACTACGACGACCACCATCACTACGCCAACGACGACGTCAATTACTACGACACCAAGCACGACGACTACTACAACACCGACGTCGATTACTACAATGCCAACTACGACCACAATGAGTTCGACTACAACTACTCCAACAACACCTTCAATTACCACAACGCCAATTATGACCACGATGACTGGCTCGACAACCACTACAACACCAACAATGACTTTAACCACTACGGCTTCAATCACCTCCGTGTTGTCTAGCATGACAACTACAATACCGACAACTACGACACCTAGCACGGCCACCACGACGATGTTGACCACCATGATGCCAACTTCAACCACAGGTTCGACTACAACCATTCCAATGACAACGTCGATGACCACAATGCCAAATACAGTGCCGACAACCTTGACCACACCTATGACATCAGCAACAATGATGAATACAGGCTCGACTACCAGCGTACCAATGACGATGTCAACTACAATGATACCAACTACGACAAGCGCGATTGCTACTCCCTTAACGACAATGACGTCGATTACTACCATGCCGACGACCTTGACCGGACCTACAACGGCATCAGGAACAATGATGACTACAAGTTCGGATACTAGCGTACCAATGACTATGTCAACTACAATGATACCAACTACGATGAGCACTGCTGCTACTCCCTTAACGACAGCGACGTCGATTACTACAATGCCGACAACCTTGACCGGACTTACAACGGCATCAGAAATAATGATGACTACAGGTTCGGATAGCAGCGTACCAACGACGTTGTCAACTACAATGATACCAACTACGATGAGCACGACTGCTACTCCCTTAACGACAATGACGTCGATTACTACAATGCCGACGACCTTGACCGGACCTACAACGGCATCAGGAACAATGATGATTACAGGTTCAGATACCAGCATATCAATGACTACTACAACCCCTACTACCGCCGCTTCAATGACAACAACATCGTCCCCGATCATCTCAACACTCGCTTGCACAGTACTGAACTCCTATATGGGTTGTTATATAGATAACAACACCATTCTTCAAGCGTATCTTGGCTCAACAACTCAAAATAGCCCTTCCAATTGTTTACAAGCTTGTCAGATGGCAGGGTTTTTGTATGCTGGTAAGCTAATTTTTCGATCTCATGAAGCACAAGAGACCTACAAAAACTGAAATGCATTGCTTTTTACAACAAATTGAATACTTTCCAAAAAATCAAATTTTTCAAAAAATCGCATTTCTGCCCAAAAATTTATTTTTCTAAAAGTAATTTTATGTTTCTAGGGATAATTTTATGTGGGAAACCGATTACACGCATTCCCGAATTTTGGAATGCTTCCCTGAGCCTGATTCAGGGAAAAATTGGGTTTTGAAATTGCGAAAAACGAGGAATTTCGCTTCAAAAACCCAATTTTTCCCTGAATTAGGGTTAGGGAAACATTTTCAGAGTTCGGGAATGCACGCAATCGATTTCCCGCATAAAATTATCCATAAAGGAGTCATTTTTAGAACAATATATTTTCGGGTCCCAAAAGATCACAAAATCCACTTTTTTTACCTACCCTATACTTTTCTGTTTGCTCCGAGCCTTGGAGCCAACATCCTTATAGTGAACTAACTCTCTAAAAACCAAATTTTTATGTATGAAAAATGGCAGCCAGTGTTGGTGTGGAGATTGTTTCGAGTTTGACAGAGGCGAAAAAGCCGCTAGCGACTCAACTTGCAACATAACCTGCTCCGGTGATAGTACTAGCATATGTGGAGGAAGCAACGCTCTTAGTATTTATTCTACTGGTAAGACTCGAGTAGCAAAAATGAACCCATAGCTTTTGCAGATTGTACTACCACCGAGATACCATGCTCGTCCAATTGTTCTGACGCTTTTATAGGCTGTTTTGAATGTAGCGGAACACTAGCGGCGTGCGGCAATTCTCAAGTCCAAGTGCTTAATCAGGGGGCTATAGCTTTTCGAAGTAATAATAGTGACGTTGGTTGCGCTCAATATTGTCTGGAAAACGGATTTCTTTTTTCAGGTAAAAAATTTGGCTTCAATGCGATTAAAATACTTTCAAATTTTGGGAGGGGGATCGAACTTTGTCCAAAAAATCGAATTTTTTAGAGTAAAAAATTGAATTTTTACGCAGACGAATCGAATGGCGCACGAATTTTTTTTTGCAAATAAGTTTCTGAAAAAAGTTAGTAGAGGGGCGATCTTTCAGCCTTTCTTAAAAAATCCCTAGCACAAGGAGATACGGAAAAAATTTATTCAAAAAATCCTGACTACGCCACTGCAATTTAGGCACTGAAAACGCCATACAATGTTGGTGTGGTAACTTTTTCAATTTCCAAACTGCAAGGCTTGTTAGTTCTGGAAATTGCAACTCACCATGCCCCGGAAATAGTAGTCAAACTTGTGGTCGCTTGGGATATGTACAAGCATATTCTACTTCACTTGTCAACTGTTTTACCACAACAACACTTTCTACAACAACGACCACACCCGATTGCACGACACTGAACTCCTACATGGGTTGCTATATGGACAACAACACCATTCTTCAAGCGTACCTTGGCTCAACGACTCTAAATAGCCCTTCTAATTGTTTACAAGCTTGTCAGACGGCAGGGTTTTTGTATGCTGGTAAACTAACTTTTCGATTTCATAAAGCACGAGAGACCTACAAAAACCGAAATGCATTTCTTTTTACAACAATATTGGGTTGGTGCACAATTATTGATACGATTTTGAAAATCATTTTTAGTACTATAACAATTATTCAAAATATTCATCAATATATGACTTGTGCACATTTAGTAGGCAAACTTCGTATCCCTCAGAAGAGAAAAAAAACTTTGGATCCCCCAGAAAAAAGATTTTGTGCGCAAAAAATACTAAGGAAATATTTGGGTCTAAAATCGAATTTTTTGTCCAAAATCGATTTTTTGCTCAAAACGGAATTTTTGGGCCAAAAAAACTAATTTTTTAGCTCCGAATCGATCTTTTGGATAAAAAAATCTGATTTTTTTGTTAAATCGAATTTTTAAACTCAAAAACTGGTTTTTTGACCTAAAAATCGAATTATTGTTGTTTTTGTATCAAGTTGTATCGATTAGTGTTGACTCGAGTACTCGCTTCACGAGTACTCACATGTCGAATAGTATAAGAGTACACTACTCGACTGAAATCAAAAGATCTAGTCGAGTAGTGTGTGTTGACCAGCTATCAAAATTGAAAATACAAAACAACTTAAACCGAGATACAAAAACAACACAGCATTTATTCATAACTTTTATCTCATATTTTAATATTGTTGAAAAATTCGTCTTTCTGTTTGAACAGAAATACTTTTCTATTTGCCTTGGAGCCAACATCCTTATAGTGAACTAACTCTCTAAAAACCAAATTTTTATGTATGAAAAATGGCAGCCAGTGTTGGTGTGGAGATTGTTTCGAGTTTGAC
>JAQGBS010004377.1:0-10378 GCA_034698545.1 Acrobeloides obliquus
TATCCCCCCCCCCCCCCCCCGCGAGGAGGTTTACGACCCCCCCCCCTATTCATCTATGCTGTAAATACAGTCAACTCTCGATTTCGTGACACCCCCAGGAAGGAGTCACTAAATCGAATCGGAGGGAGGGTGTCACTAAATCGAGAGTTCATTGTATTAATTTTTCAATATACAGCTCGTGCAAAAAAGTAGCTTTTTTGACATTTTGGGAACCGAAAATTTATTTTTCTAGAAATGACCCCCTAGGGATAATTTTATGCGGGGAATCGATTGCGCGCATTCCCGAACCCAGAAAATGCTTTCCTGACCCTGATTCAGGGAAAAATTGGATTTTTGAAGCGGAAATGGTTATTTTCCTCATTTTTTCTGGAAATCACTTTCTAGGGGTAATTTTATGCGAGAAAGCGATTCTAAAATGAGAAATATCATTTTTATGCATTAGGGAATCGTTTTATTCTTTAAAAACGTGTGCAATCGCTTTCTCGCATAAAATTACCCTTAGAAGGTGATTTGCAGAAAAAACGAGGAAAATGACCATTTCCGCTTCAAAAATTAATTTGTTCCCTGAATCAGGATCAGGAAAAAATTTTCATAGTTCGGAAATGCGCGCAATCGATTCCCCGTATCAAATTACCTCTAGGGGGTCTTTTTAGAAAAATAAATATTAGGGTCCCAAAATGTAAAAAAGCCACTTTTTTGCACCACTCTGTACATAGTACAAAAATTATGCCTGTTATTATGTATTAGTGGGTGACATAAATAATGTTATATTTTTGACAGAATTTTGAAAGCCTTATCTCAGGCTACCATGAATCTTTTTCGATGCGGTTTTTTTCACTTTATACAATTCAAGTATGAAGAAAAATTTTATGCAAATTTCAAAATCCGTTAACCTCAGGATTTCGCTGTAATGAATTTTCAAAATATGCAATATTTATTTATGTCGCCTACTAATATTAGGGGTTTGTAGGGAACAAGGGGGGAAGAGGCCGCAATCGGGTCCCAAAATGTAGTAAGCATGGTCTGTAAACTTTTCGGAAGTACATAGTTAAACTAGTTAACCCGAAATTCTCATAAAAAATGCACTGACTTCAGAAAAGTTAACTTCCGAAAAGTTTACTGTAAGACCGTAAGCATTAATTTTTCTTATACTTTTTTAAATAAAAATTTTAGATAAAAACGGAGACTTATTACCGCAATTCAAGAACAAAAAAGCCGAGTATAAAAATTATGCCTATTATTATTCCAGCCCTGCCGACATTTTAAATTCTATGAAAGAAGTCCTTGCTCATTTCGGCATTGAAGTGCCTGATATGAAAAAAGGTGATAAATTAAAACCATTAAAGCCAGTGAGGAAGCAAGAAGATGGACCTGAGCCTCCAAAAGACGCAGGTAAGAAAGAAAAGATTGAAGAGGAAAAAGTTGAAAAGAAGGAAGAAAAGGTTGAGAAAAAGAAGGAGGAAAAGAAGGAAGAAAAGAAGGAAGAAAAGAAGGAGGAAAAGAAGGAGGAAAAGAAGGAAGAAAAGAAAAAGGATGAAAAAACCAAGAAAGAAGCTAAAAAGTCTGAGCTTTAGATAGGAAATTTTGTTATTTATACGATTTTATCGATGTCATATATGATACGGTTAAATTTTTATTTTGAAAATTTTTTTAAATAAAGTTGAAATTTTTAAAAATATTCGAGACATAGGTCGGCAAGGAGGGAGCCTCCCCCCCTGACCCACTCACTCATCGGCCCAAAACTAGTTATTCAGTACATATGCACATATATTACACGTTTTATATAAGAAGATGTGTCGAATATATCTAGTAAAATAATTGTGTCATATAAAAATATACATTATATACAATTAAAATTTCGTTGTAAAATTATGCTCAAAGTTCTTACAAGGAATAGAAATTTTTTTATGTAGAAGTGAGTGCATGAACTTTCAGAACATAGTTAATATGTCGTTTGAAAATAGAGAAGTAGAAATTATTAAAAAAACAAAAGACTTAAAACGTTCAGTGAATAAATACCAAGACTATTCCATTTTCATGATATCATTATAAAAAATTGTTACAAATTAAAATTGTTGGCTAAGAATTTTAAAATTTAGACAAATTTTTATAATGAACTCATTTAAATAAAAATTCTCGAGATTTACTTACTTCTGTGATTTTAAAAGTAGATATGAAAACAAATAAAAAGTGTCGGTAAATATTGGGTTGTTTCAAAAGTTTCTGGCCAAGAACAAAATTCGTTTTATTTCAACAACTTGGTACGAAAATTTTCCCTCCCTCAAACTTGCCTCGGTGGTGCAGTGATAAAGCAGCGGCTTCGTGGACACAAGGTCGCGGTTCGAATCCAATTTGGTTCCAAAATTAGTCAATTTAGAACCATTGGCTAATTTGGAACAAAATTGGCTCCAAGCGGGATTCGAACTCGCGACCATGTGGCCACGAAGCGCTGCTTTGTCACTGTACCACCGAGGCAAGTTTGAAGGAGGGAAAATGTTCATACCAAGTTGTTGAAATAAAACAATTTTGTTCCTGGCCAGAAACTTTTGAAACACAACCTAATATTGGGTTGTTCGATAAGTATTGTCGGCCCCACAAAATACTTCGAAATTCGGTATTTTTCGTTTTTGTTAAAAATTTTTTTCAGTATTATGCAAAAATGCATGCTGAAATAAGATTCGAGTTTTTGCCCTTTTTGGTTCCCCCCCCCTTCTTGGAGCCAAAAACTCTTTTCAAAAAGCTCTCCAATTTGCTGAAATTAGGTGTCAGGGGGTTTTTCGACATTGGGAACACGAATCTAAAGGAATTTTTTGATTTTGACGACAGGAAGATACTCTATACCCCTGAAAATGCCTCAAAATCTACCCCGCCTTGTCCCCTATGTATTCTCTGAATCGGGATCATCAAGCATTTACATGTCTCGACAATACGCACAATCGATTCCCCGACTAGAAAATCTCTAGTAGGGTCGAAAATTTCATCAAAAATCGACTTCTATAGCCAAATATCGATATTTTAAAATGAATTTTGCATAACACTGAAAAAAATTTCAACGAAAATGAGCGAAAAATACCGAATTTCGATGTATTTTTTGGGCCGACAATACTTATCGAACAATCCAATAAAAAATTATACAAAATTATCTTCTAAAAATTAAAAAAACCCAAAAGGGCTATCTAAAATCTGATATAAATTTTAAAAATACATATATATTAGGTTGTTCAGAAAATATTGCGGTTTTTTTGATACCCAGAAGGCTCCAGAAATCCGTTTTCGGCAAAAAATTTTTTCAATATTGGACAAAAGTGTAACTGGATACGATCCAATCAACCTTGTTGAGAATAAGTCATGTTTTCGTGTCAATATACAGACTTTTCAAAAATCGGGGTTTTCATAAAAAAGTGGCTTTTGCGATTTTTGAGACCCAGTTCATATGCTTTTTCTTCATAACATAAATTGTTTCACAGAAAGTGATGTCCTACAAAGTTGTCCGTCGTGATCTCAAGAACAACTACTTTATAGAACATCGCTTTTTGTGAAAAAATTTCTGTTATGAAGAAAATCCTTATGAACCGAGATCCAAAAAATCACAAAAAGCCACTTTTTACTGGGCCACCCTGTATATTCATCTGGATCACCCTGTACTTTCTGAGCAACCTAATAAACAAGCTAACGTGGACTAAATAAATTATTGTTATAAAGTTTAACGTTTAGGATAATAATGCCGTTTATGACGACCATTTTGTAAATCATCTAATCTAACTTCACGTTTCAAATAGAATGGGGGTAATGGAACCTGAGGTAATGGATTAAAGAATTGTCGTACATGACGAACCTTGACTTCATCCAAAGATCTTTTGTCTACCTAAAAATTAACTTTGAATTTTAAAGTGAAGAGATACATGCTTCTGACTTCAGATACTAACAAATTCCAGGAATGATTTTATGGGAAAAACATAAAGGGTACCGTTATGTTTTTTGGGCCTGCGGTCTCGAGACGGGTAGAGGGAGGGGTACGTATCCACATGCCCTCCAGATATACTAACAATATATCTGGAGCATAGGTCGGCAAGGTGAGAGGAGGGGACCCCCGATGAGATGGTCCCCATCATCTTATTAAATTCGGCTAAGATTTTAATAAAAAAAGGGCCTTTTTTAGCTTGAGGTAGTCTTCTGACACCCAATTTTTATAGACCACCTCATATGTTGCGGGGTCCATGAGGTGGTCTCCCCTTCAATATTGGGTCCAAGAGTGAGTGAGTGGCTCCCCCTTGATGACCTATGATCTGGAGGGAACTTTTACTACGTACGCCAGTTTAACAAATCTTAAAAACCCACATCCAAATTAACTATTTTTAAATTATCCATTTTAACATCTAAGAATAATAAAAATAAGATCAATAGCGAGATTAATTTAATCATCTTTAACTACCCAAAAGAGCTGAGCCTGTATTAGAGGTTATAGACAGTTGGAAAACTTTTAAAATTATGACAATTTTATTGATCTCCGATATTTTTATATGCTCATTTTTATTCAAATTTATCATCATGCACATATCATACCAGATTAGAATAGGAAAATGTTCTAACGTGTTGGAGTTCGCATCGATTTCTAATTTTTACAATATTTTTGTGGCAGACACATAATTTTTGATGATAAAAATGTGAGGAAAACATGAATTCATCGAATCCTCGTTATATTAATCTTATTTTGTCCAAAAATGACACCTGAATTTGCATATTAGTCTCGAATGAGTTATTCTGATGAAAAACAATTCTGTTATTTTCAAAATGTTATAGCTCGAAAATTTCGAATTCTTTTGGAGCATACCCTCAACGATAAGGCTGAAAAACATGAGAACATTTTGCATAAAATTTATATGCCATTTATCACTACTCGTTCCCATAATTCTCATGGGCTAAAACATGAAAATTGACCTGGCACTTACTTCTTAAGAAAGTGAGTGCCATATTACAATAGGGTGAGCGTCTCTACACACAGGAGGCTATTTTCACTCCTCTCCGGCAAAATCTAATGGAGCCGTGGGTAGTAGACTTTTGGGGTACAAGGGGTCATGAGAATTTCGAAATCACTTAAAACCAACGGGAATCGATTCCTCGCTAATCCCCTAGTATAAAGTAAAAAGGCATTTCCGCGTCGAATTGAGAGAGTTTGAGCGATTAAAAATTAGTCCGGAACAGTGATGTGCATCAAGTGACAATCGTGGATGCCTGTCCGAAGCACCTCCAAGCCTGTAGCGAAGCTTATGGAAGAAAATTTGAAAACTTGTTAAAGAAAAAGTTATTAATTGGGTCCTGTTCTTAAAAATAAATCTATATTTGAGCACATATACGATCGTTTATGCCGTTTTAAAGCCAATATTTAACGGCAATAACTTTTGGGTCACTCTGTATTGTTTTAAAAATATTTAGCAAAAAAGTTTTGTTTAAGAAAGTGATTGCTGAGAAAATCTCAGCTTAGGCAATAAAAAATGGCAATGAAAAGTTCGAATAAATGTCTTTCTTAATGTTTACTTATGTGGAGACTGCTTTTTTCAAAGTTTAAACTCTGAACATTGCTTCAAAATGCAGCTAATTGTTTGGCTGTTTATTAGTATTTTTCTAATAAAAACAAGTGATTCACAGTCCCAATGTTCTCCTTATCCTTGTAATTATTCGTATACATATAATGTTGAGTTAAAAGAATGTTACAAGGTAAATTTCTAAAAAATCTATAACTTTTAATACTGTTGGGCCATAATGGAGGGGGCGATGTTGAACCGGCATTACGACTAGAGCAGAATTTGTAGAGGTTACTCCAAGGGTCCCATGGTTCAGTGGCTTGTCTCAGGCGCCCTTCCTCCGGGGATCAAACTCTCTCTATTCAAAAATTTTGCGCCACTTGCTCATCTACCAAGGGCGATGAACCTATTTTTCTTTTGTCGGAAAATGCCCTATATCTAAACAATATTGCAAATAAAAAGTTTAGTTATATGCCGGAGGTGACTTGAATTTTAATCAAGCAGAGGATATGTGTGTTCAAGACGGTGCTCATCTGGCTTCAATTCATAGTGAAAAAGAAAACGAGTTTGTTACAAGTAAACAATTTATAGTCCGTTTCAGCTGGAGTGCAAAAAAAATGCCCCACTATAACAAAGTGGATAAGGAAGCCGCTTGTCCGATCTGACAAGTTAAGCAACATTGAGGCCGCCAAGTCCCGATAGGGCAGGCATGTAGGGAAGTAAGACAGGGGTCTATAGGCCCCTCCCCCCGAAATCGAAAAATATTTCCTAACGATCCCTCTTGTGTTTTGGACCCCTTGGCTTCCTTAACCACTTTGCTATGATGGGGCAATTTTTTTGCACTCCAGCTGAAACGAACTATATCAATCTCTTTGTTCACAAATAGGGGGATTAAGTAAGCGTAAAGTTCTCTTTAAAATTCATTAGTTTATTTTAAAAGATACAAAACTGGGTCAATATCCAAACCTTTTTTCAACACTATGATTTAGATCTCGCTTACACCAATGGAGGAGCGACAAGTGGTTGTAAATGGATCAATGCCTGGATAGGTTTAAATTTCACAAATGGCGCTTGGAGATGGACAGATGGAACTCAATTAGACTATACAAAATGGGGCTGCAATCTTCCACAAGGAGGAAAACAAACTTGTGTTTTTACAAATACTGCTCACGCTTCGGATAATACGTGTGGCGATTGGTATGGACTTTGGGATAATGCACATGAATGTAATGAACCGAGAGCTTTTATTATTTGTAAACATACGCCAAAAAGTTCTGGATGATATCTTTATGATGATATTGGATAACTTTTAAGAGACGATAGCTCGAAAGTTCGAACCTAGGTGGCCGTAGTGTTAAACAGTTCAACTGCCATTTAATTTGACTTTTTTAGTGAGATTATCGCATAGGAAAGTTTTTGAAAATCATTTTGAGCCAATCCGCTTAACCGATGACATTCAAAACCTTGTCCGAAGATCAAAAATCTGTGGGGGTCAAAAAAATTTTTCTTGGATTTTTTCAAAACCACACTAGAAATGTTCTCCATATTGGAATACATCGGCCAGATAGAAATTTTGGCCGAAAAAAATTATCTAAAATGTTTTAGACAAGTTAGGAAATTCAAAAAATCAACGTAAAATCAGGTTTTTGATCTTCGGGCAAGGTTTTGAATGTAAGCGGTTAAGCGGATTGGCTCAAAATGACTTTCAAAAACTTTCCCATACGTTAATCTCACTAAATAAAGTCAAATTAAATGGCAGTCGAGCCGTTTAACACTACAGCCACCTATTGTGAAATTTCGAAATATTCATTTCTTAAGTTTTAAAAAATCAGTACAATAGGAAAAAGTATCTTTCTTTGTACATTTACTCATCTTGTATTTTTTGTTTTTTGTATAAAAATTGCAAAAACTTAAAGAAAATAGTACAGGAAAAATTCTTAAAGACGAAAAAGTCAACACTTTTGTGTTCATGTACACCAAATCTATGAAACAAATGAAATTCAAAAGTATGAAACACTAGAAATTAAAATTTTTAAGTAATCAAAGGTCGAGTAATTTTGAAAAAATTTTTTTGCGATATCTCGCCTCCATCGACCCTACTCTTTTAATTTAAAAACGCAACCTATGTGATTTCTTAAAAATTTTAATTTCCAGTTTTTCATACTTTTGATTTGAATTTCATTTGTTTCATAGATTTGGTGTACATGAACACAAAGGTGCTGGTTTTTTCGCCTTTAGGAGTTTTTCCTGTACTATTTCATGTATTTCATAAAACTGCATAACAGTTTTAATATATATTTATTCAACCATCGTGCTTCGCACGGTGAATGTTACAAAGGGGATGTCTAGATATTACGTTATCAATTTTTTCAGATTTTTAACCCCCCCCCCCCCAGCGTTATCAAAAATGCACTAGCGTTAACAACTTTTTATGAAGAGGATTAACCCCCCTCCCCAACATGATAACATAATATCTGGATGGCCCCTAAGCAGTGTATTGGGCACAATACGCGCCCCACGACAGCTATGCTATCTTATGGATCAAATTTTCCCGCAAAATCAGATTTTCCCATAACATATTAACTTAAATTTAAAAATTCTTCATGAACATTGTGCCAAACAATTGGCATTCTCTGCACGTCATTTGATCAAACATTATTCACGCGTCTGGATCTTTACTACTTTTTCTAATGTAGTCCTTATCTTTGTCTATAGTAAACAAGTTCAGTTAATTAGTTCTTACCAAATAGGTACCTAGAAAAATTTTGTATTAGATCATTTTCACCATGTTTATACCATCAGAGGTTTTATGGGATGTATTTGCTCAACTTTCTCGTGATGAAGTCGAAAAATGCCAACTTGTTAGTTTACCATGGAATTCTGTTATTAATTATCATGCTAAAGATATTCCTCTGAGAAAGTTTTATCGTTTACTGTTTAATGGGGTCAATTGGAGACTTGATCCGGCAAAACTAGAAGCACCAACATCTTCGACAAGAGAGTGGAAGAATTTTGGAAAATTTGCGGAAAATGAGGAAGAATTTGATCAAAGAGCAAAATCGTTGAAATTTTGTATCTTTGAAGAAGTGAATATAGCAATGAATAATGATGCATTGAATGCAATGAAAGGATTGGCGGATAAATCGGGTGAAAGGATTAAGACCATGTTATTGAGGACAAAACAGCCATTTTATTTGTATAGAAGGGTTTTTGAAGACTACGTGCTAGGTAAGAGTAAAATAATATGCTCTACTCAGGGTCCGAAAAAGGGCCGGCCCCCGGGGCCGACATCAGTGGGGGGGGGCTAGGGGGCTTTTGGGGGCTTTGGGGGCCAAAAAATGGGCAGCAAATAGGTTCGCATATATAACCCCCTATAACATATTCCTGGCCAATTTTATGGCGTTTTTGGGGTGTCTCAACTTTTTGCAGAGTTTGGTATGCCGTGTAACGCATACTGGAATTCGTAATAAATTTAAACTTTAGCTGATGAATTAGCCGTCAACTTTGAACTGAAAGAAATGGTGTCACTATTTCGAAACCCTAGACTACTCGAAATTCCAAATCCTCCATATAAAATCCGCTTTGAATGCCATGGCTTTCCTGGAAGTGAATCTATTGATGCTTTTCTACGATTCTTTGAACGAGGTGAAACGCTTGGAGCTAATCGCTACACTTGGTATTTCGGAAAATTGACGGAAAAAGGGTTCAGACGAATTTTGGAAGTATCAAATTTTTTTAATGATTTTTAAGAATTATAAATGATTTTTAGTCATTTTTACATGTCCCTGACCCCAAAAGAATGCTCAGAAACATTAAATTTGGTAAGGTTTTCAGTTAAATTGCATAAAATAAAAAAATTTTTTAGACTTTCTATTCAGCGATTTTGACAAACTCTCTCGAATTGCTCTCGCTGATCAAGCAAGAGATTTGTTGTCACGCCATGTAACTTCATATACAACTGACATAGAAGGTGAAGATTTGTCTCAAACTACAACCTATGAAGTTCGTCGAAAAGATGGATGGATGTTAAAAATAATCTTTTTGACTTCTTGGAAAAATCATTTAAATGCTCCAATCAGTGCCGAATTTATTGTTGAACAGTTTGATTGAGTGTTATCCCCCATTAAGCCATTTCATTACTCATTTTCATTTATTTATTAGATTCCCCACCCAAATAAAAATCCTGCCTAAAGTTAAGCTTACATGATGATTGCGTTACTGCTTTTAAGAAGATGAAAAATTTTTAAGCTACAATTTGTATAAAAATCCATTTTTATTGATATGAAGTTTATCATTTGTATTTCTTTTTTATCAATTTAAATTTTTTAATCAAAATTAAATTCCTTATATCAATAGTAAGATATACTGTATATAATATTTGATATTAACCCGTCTTTTCCATAATTCGTACGAGGGCTAGATGGCCAAAAAGGTCACTCTTGGGATTTGGGGGGGGGGTCAAAATTAGGGTTTAAAGATATCCTCATAACTTTTTAAAATTAAAAGCTTTTTCGTTAATTCTTTTTTGCGTTTATTAGAGGGTGAAACAACGCAAATTTTGATATATTAACCTTGGTCTCAAAACTTACCCTTCGTGGCTAAAAACGCTTTAAAAAAACACCATTTTTCTTAAGGGGCGGTAAAATTGTGGTACGTTGAAGGCGAAAAAATTTTTTTAAACTTTTTGCAAAAAAGACCCTATTACCCCTAATTTTATGCGAAAAATCGATTGCGCGCATTCCTGAAGCATAAAAATGCTTCCCTGACCCTGAATCAGGAAAATAAGGGTGTGTATTGAAGCGAAAATATGAAAAGTTTAGATTTCTCTTCTAAAAACCGACTTTTTAGACTAATTT
>JAQGBS010004378.1:0-10377 GCA_034698545.1 Acrobeloides obliquus
ACACATCTATTTCCCTGAATCAGGGCCAAGGAAGCATTTTCACGCTTCGGGAATGCGCGCAATCGATTTTTCGCCTAGAAATTAATTACCCTAAAATGTCGATTTTTAGAAGAAAATCGGAAAAATTTTTTTGAACGTCACTTGGTCCCCCCAGCCGGACTAGCTACTCATCTTACTTACCCCTACCAACGCAGCTAAACTGTGCGGACACAGGATAACGAGAGAGTTAGAGAAAATTGCGATACCTCAAAATGTACAGAAAATATCGATGAAGATGGTGATCTAGCATATTTTAAAGGATTAAGTAAGTTTTACATATTTTGTCACTTTTGAAAATCGTAAATACTTTAATCTCCAAAGGGAAAAATTTCAATAGCTCAGAGAGGGTCCCATTGTTAGGCCACTGGACGAGTTTAGCACAAGAGTTATAATAAAATTTTAACGCAAAATTTATTAGGACATCTTATAATATCTTATAAAAATCCAAAGACCTTATATATCCTTCAGAAAATGATTAGACATTCATATGTGTCAATGAGCTAAAGACTTGCGTGACAATTTATGATAACATTAACCCAAAAACACGAGATTTTTTTACTAATAAAGTAAACATGTTTGATCATAACATGTTTCTTGAATTGTGTAATCTCAAAATTTCCTAAATGGTATCATAATATGAAGAGGGTGGCAGAATAATTTAGAAAGTATGATGTTCGAAGATAATGTTAAATATCATTTTTTTCAAAAAATATCTTCATCATACTTGAAGCATACGTGAAGAGAAGTAAAATTAACACCCAACCCTCACACTGACAAGTTCGAGAAATGAAGATTCCAAACCACACCTGAACAACCCCTTCATCCTCCTCAAATTAGTAGGAGAGGGATTGATCTCGCGCTGCGCTGTGGATTTGGAGGTCGGTCGCACAAAAAAATTTGAAAATTGCAAGTCGCCCGCAAAAAGCGCATTGAAGATTTTTTTGGTTGTCAACTTTTTTAGATCGACTGTGCACCAGTGCTGGAACGTAAACGAAACCGTAGAAACCGTAAACGAAGCGATATCTTTTTTCTTAACACAGAATTTAAAAAACTTTTTTTTAAAAGTTGTCCCATAATTATACATAACTTTAAAAAAAAAATTGTGAAAAAATCTTTTAATTTCGCAGAGTTATAGCTTTGTTTACGATTTCCAATTACAGGATCCCTGCGTGGTCGTGTATCGTAATTGGAAACCGTAAACAAAGCCATAACTTTGCGAAATTAAAAGATTTTTTCACAATTCTTTTTTTAAGTTGCGTATAATTATGGAACAACTTTTTTAAAAAACGTTTTTTTAAATTCTGTGAAAAAGATATCGCTTTGTTTACAGTTTTTACGGTTTTGTTTACGTTTTAGCACTGATGCGCACAAAAAAATTGTGATTGGGGCACTTGTTCAATTATGCAGGTCGTCCGCAAAAAGCGCGTCGACGACTTTTTTGGCTTTCGTCTTTTTTACATCGACTGTGCACCCAAAAAAAATTGGAGTGTGGGGTTGGGGTATTTGTTCAAGTATGCAGATCGTCCGCAAAAAGTGCGTCGACGACTTTTTTTGGCTGTCTACTTTTTTAAATCGATCGTGCCGAGTAGTTACAAACTCGTAATTTTTAAGAGGCGATATCTCGAAAAGTCGCACAAGGGGTGGTAGAAAAAAAATATTGCCACAAACTTGAAGCATAGTTTATTTTTAAGTACCTAGTGAGTGATTAATAAAAACATACAAATTAGGCCCCGTGCCTTTATACTTATGAAAAAATCAAGGATCATGTTTGGCAAAAATTGGCATCCGGACCATTTTAATGTTTCTATTATAACTTTTTTTCTATGAATGCGTTTCCCACAATTTAAAGCATGTTTTTACTGCATATTATTGCCCTTTCCAACGACACCAAAACTATGTTCCAAGGCTTTATAGTTTTCGAGAAAAGTGACCATCTTTCCAAACTTAGTGATGTTTGACCCCCTCAAAAAATCACTTTTTGAGCTCTAGCTCGAAATTCTTTATTTTTTTTTGAAAATTTCATATGATATCCCTGCTCTAACCATGACCATCGATTGAACATCTAGACCAAATTATGTTTTACTATACAGGATGTTCCAAATTTTTTTTACACTAAAATTTCTTTATAACTTTTTTAAATAAATCCGTTTTTTATAATTTTGGTTTTAATTTCATCCAGAGACAATAGGAAAGCGATTCATATCAAAAAAAAGAAAAAATTTTATACATAAATTTTTACTTTGTGCAAAAAATTTTGGCTTCAAGTGGGATTCGAACCAGCGACCTTTGTGAACAATAAGCCGCTGCTTTATTACTACACCATCGAGGCTTGTTTATGATGAACTTTCACGGTCACACAGTTCACGGGTTCGAATCCCACTTGGAGCCAAAATTTTTTGCACAAAGTAAAAATTTATACGTAAAATTTTTTTTCGTTTTTTTGACATGAATCGCTTTCCTATTGTTTCTGGATGAAATTAAAACCAAAATTATAAAAAAATGGATTTATTAAAAAAAGTTATAAGCAAATTTTAGCGTAAAAAATTTTGGAACACCCTGTACTTTGTCAACATCATAATTATGAACTATTACTTTTTATAGCTTTGTTACAAAAAATAGGATTAGAAATCACTTGTGCATGTTCAAAAATCTTTATCAAAACAACCGGATATTATAACAACGACATATTAGATATGATTTTTTGGAAAGTAGAATAAAAATGAAACTAATATTTGCTCTTTATTTATTGTTTGAAAGCTATCTAGTAACAGAGACTAGTGCTCAAATTTTGGATTGTCAAACTATTAATGGCACTTGTATTGCTTATGGTAGTAATTGTAGTGGATCACTGGTTTACGGGTTTTGTGGAGGCACTAATGAGTACGCAAGAATCTAACTTTAAAAATATAACTATTACTTTTTTCATAATGTCGGATTTTACAAGGAATCAGACATTTAGTAACACTGAAATTTTTAAAAGTTTTTTGATTATCCTCAATCATGGCGATAATCATGTTCGCTAAAAATTTTAATTTTATAAAAAGTTAAAAATTAGATTATCCCGAAAAATTAGCAAATGGATTTTTTCGAGATACATATATTGAAGATTAATAATTGTTTTTTTACTTTTTACAAAAAGCATCGAGAAAAACTTTTTTCGGAGGAGTGGCCATGATTTTTACCCCTTTTAAAATATGAAGCTTGAAAATTTTTTAAAAATCGCTAAAGAAAGCATTTATAGTTCGTGAAACATGATCATAGAAGTGTTTTCATGCTTCGGGGATGTGCGCAATTGATTTCCCGCCTAGAAAAACCTAAGAATCGACGGTTTCCTCGTAAAAATCCGAAAATGTTTGATTTTCGCTTCAATACACTCACCCTATTCCCTGAGTCAGGATCAAGGAAGCGTTTTCATGCTTTGGGAATGCGCGGCAGGGTTGTCACGGCTCATAAAAATTATCGAGTTCGAGTTTAATGTTTATCGAGCTCGAGTTTCAAAAATATCGAGTTTTGATCAAATCAAAGAATTTGTCAAAATCCAAAGTTGACAAATTTGACCAAAAGCGAAAAAACTGCCAAAATCGGAAAAAATTGATCAGAATTGAAAAAATTGGTCCAAATCGAAATTCCATTTTTACATAAAAATGACTATTTTTTAAAGAAAAAAAGTTGATCATGATCACGGGAGGGGGTAGGGGGTCTAAAAATGTTAAATATTTAATCACGTAATATGTGAATGATTTCTTTAAAACTCGAAAACTCGATTATTTTTTCAAGTTCGAGTTTATCGAGTTTCAAAATAATCGAGTTTTCGAGTTTGTGACAACCCTGATACGCGGAATCGATTTCTCGCATAAAATTACCCCTAGGAATGTATTTTTTACAAAAATTTTCAAAAAATGGAAGAGTGACCATGATTTTTACCCCCCCCCTTTAATGTACAGGCTTGATTGCTCTCACATTTCAAAAATTTGCCGAAAATCGAGTTTAATTTACGTTGCTTGATGGCTCATTCGAACGTCTTAGTCACGGATTTTTTTAGAAAAAATTTTATTGGAAAATAAATTCGATTTTTTAACCAAAAATACTGAAAATTACGATTTTTGAAAATGACTGTCATAACAGTTTGGGTTGTGATGAAGTTCCCTATCTTCCGTTTTGTTTTACCAATTTTTCGACTAATGAAAATGCTACTTCTCTTCTAACAAGCACTATAACTCAAATTAATGCAACTAACTTTAC
The DNA here is from genome assembly GCA_034698545.1 of Acrobeloides obliquus. Taxonomy (NCBI): domain Eukaryota; kingdom Metazoa; phylum Nematoda; class Chromadorea; order Rhabditida; family Cephalobidae; genus Acrobeloides; species Acrobeloides obliquus. Next base: position 4,282 of record JAQGBS010004378.1, read on the forward strand.
TACTGTAACACCAATTTTTGGTGGTGTAACACCAAAACCATCAAGTGTTGTAACTGCAAAAAATTATACATGGACGGCAGGAGTAAATTGCACTAGCTGCATTTCTTCCACAAAGTCTCTTATATTAACAAAAATAAAGAAGCAAGTAAGAATAGGGGACAATAAGTTTATTCTTAAAATTTATTTATCGATAAAAAAATAGTCACAAACTCATAAAAAATAAATTTTTTCATTAACAATTAAAAAATTTTTAGACGTCAAATACCTCTATTTAATATTCCACTAAATAACTGCGGTTGTAATTATGATTACGCTAGAGTGAATTATGGTGAAGCCACATCAGGCGCACAACGCCTTGCACATCATCTAACAACTAAATTTGGTGGTTATACTGAAATTTTCAACACAGCAAATAAAGGATTTCATGTTTTGAATATCACTTTTTGGACAATACATGATGAAGGAAGAGGTGTAGATCTGTTTATCAGTCCAGCTATAGCTAAAGAAGTAGGCAATTGAAAATATTAAGCAGTGCGTATATTAGAAAATCGAAAAAAGAAGACTTATCTATTACACACATGATTTAGGAGAGGGTCAGTAAACGATATCTCATGTAAAGAGAAAAATCTTTAAAACAAATTATGCGATAGAATCGAGCTTTGAGACGAAGTTACAAAGTGGCATGTTACAAAAAATTTTTTGACGCAAAACGAAAATTTAGGTGGATATTCTGATAGAACTCATTAATTTATGCAACTTTTGTTTTGGGCTCCCGATCCGACGAAATCTCCCCTGGGAGATACAGGCTCCCGAAGTTGGGACAAATGTCCATTTTTCGATCAAACTTGGATTGGTTCTAAGTCAATAAATCTGTTAGTTTTCGACAAACGGTTTTTTGCATTTTGTAGCTGAAGATTGGGGCTTGATTTTATGCCAAGACCACTTTGATCCTAGATATTTACATAATTTTATACATAGGCTAATACAAAAAAATACCCCACAAATTGACCCCCCAAAGTAGCTTCAGTCAATCATAAGTCCCGAAATGAAAAAATGTATTTTTAGTTTTTGCATAAAAAGATTGCACTAGTTGTGAGGAATGTTTATGCAAAAAATCAAAAATTTGAGGCTCCCTTTAAGGTTTGGTGAACGTTTAAAGTTCAGTCATCCTGCCCTACTCAAAATCTAGGATAGCAAAATTTGCTATAATTTATATAATTCGGAAAATTCATGAAAAATGGAGCAATTTTGTTTTTCAGTAAATTCTGAATCGTTATCGTTGTCGAGATAATCGCTTTTAAAGTTGGCAATATTTTAGTTGCGATTTTGAATTTCCCACCAATCCTGATTTTCAGGGTTTTGGCGGAAATTTAAAATTGCAACTAAAATATCGCTAACTTCAAACGCGATTATCTCGACAACGATAACGATTCATAATTTACTGTAAAAACACAAAATGCTCCATTTATCATGAAGTTTCCGAATATATAATACAAATTTAGGTTTTTAAGCATGCTGTAAATATAGCATGCTTAACTGGAATTCAGGAAGTGGTATATGGCACACAAATCTGGACAAAGCAAGGTATCCGTGCTTACCCTGCTATAGACGCACATTATGATCACATCCATATTGGACTTAATCGATGTGGGGCATATTGGTTTGGGATATATTCTGGTTATTAAATTTTATTTCAATGTTGAAATTCTAATATTTTAATTTTATTTTTTTGTGTAATAAATGTAATATTAAAAAATTTGAGAGGAAAACTAGAGGCTGAAAAAGTTTGTTAAATTTCTAATAAATTAAATTTGATCAGCAATTCGAGCTTGATTCTCAAATGAGTTTATTTGCTAGATCAGGCAAATAACTTATCTATCCACTGTGCCGGAATTGTCTTTTATAAAAAAAGTCTTGCAATAGACCAATCATGGCTTTATAAACTGAGAAAAAAAGGCATGAATCCATCTATATAACAATTAAGTTTTAATTTAAATAACTATAAAAAAATTTAAGGCAATAAATCAGTTTAAAAAAGCAAATATTTATATTTGATAACTCAATTAATTTTAATGCCAGTTTTTTTAAAGAACAAGTCCAGTAAGTTACAATCATATGAAAAAATGATATATTCGGAAAGATCATAAAAAACGGATTTTTGCCAAAAATTTTGCCAAAAAAATTTTCCGACATTCAAAAAGTTTTACCCTAGCGAAATCGAACCTGGTGGCTTCAACATTGCTTAACTTGCCAGATCGGACAATCTGGCATCCTAACCATTTGATTATGGGTTTGCATGAATTTTAGAGTAGCCGCGGAAACAAACTATATCGAGGCTTTTGTAAGGGAAAATTCATTTCTAATTGATATGCTTATGCTATTCGTGTAAGAAAAAATACACCCAATATGGAAATTTGAGGAATAGTTTTTGATTTTAATTGAGACAAATATTATATGCAAAATTAAGACATTTCCAGCCAGATTTCTCCTGTTTCCATCTTTGGTCAAACTTTTTTGTGTCGTGCAGTTTATTTTCTATGAGATATGGCCTTAAAATAAAGGATAAAAATGGTTTTTTCAATAAATAAAACTATAAAAAAGTTTTATGGATATGTTTGTATCCTACTAAATAAATAATAAGCCATATGTTTTTAAAATAATTTATCTACAGGGTGTCCAAAAATTATGATGACTGTTTTTTAAGTAAAATATCTAATTTATTTAGCGCTTAAGTGCCCGACAATCATTTGAGTCCATTTCAAGAGATTTTGAAACGCTGAAAAAGAAAATTTAAAAAAAAAATATTTTATGGTAGGTAAAAATTAAAATTTACATTGTGAAAATTTTGGTAAATTTTTTGTATTGGCTCTAAATCTATGTAGAGACCTCATCGAACACTCATTTGAAAGCTGAGAAATCTTCCATGCAGTTTTTATATAGACAATTATAGAAAGCTCGAAATTGATAGTTACTCGCAAACCTTTCAATAGTAATAAAGCTATTCATATTTGTTTTCTGGGTTTTTGACAAAGGTTTAAAATATCTTCTTTAAGAAAACAGAGCTTTATGTCACAAAACGTGTCACAAAATTTTTTAAGGATTATTACTTTTCGTACAATTTTCTAGTTGTTCTAGCAATTTTCATCAAAAGTAACCTTTAAGAAAATTATAGAAGAAATCAAGCTCTACAACTTTGGTAAAAGAGATTTTGAACAAATCTTTCTAGAAATCGATAAAATTCATTATCAAAATAAGTATCCTTACAAAATTTTCGTGACACCATAAGCTCGGTTTTCTCGAAAAGTTTGTTTTAACTATTAGAGTCGATTGCTGGACTTTTTTTCAAAAACAGTTTCTGGTAAAATTGTAGCCCCAATTCTCTCGAAAATTTTTTTGGCATTTTTACAATACAATTAATAAAAAATGAAGCAAAAAATGTCATAATTTGTTGATATCCTATGGATAGATCATTTTAAAAACATATTGGTTAATATTTTTTAATAGGAAACAAACATGTCCATAAAACATTTTTTATAGTTCCGTTTGTCGAACGTTAACCAATAATTATTAAGTTAAAAATGATCAAACAACATTTTCCCATATTGATTTATTCTATTAATACATTAAATAAAGCCAATGTCTGTTCAAACATCAATTCCTATTGAAATACCTTCTCATGAAATTATATTTTCCACAGTAAGATATTTTTAATTAGTAAAAAATTATTCAAAACGTTGTTTTAATCTAAATGTGCAAAAAAACCGGAATTTTTCGAGAAATGTTTAAAACTTTTTCATACATAATACTTACTATTTTGGGTTTTCGATGCGATAAATCGTTTGCTTGCTTGAATTATGTATAGAACATGGAAAAGCTTATTTGATCATGAATTAGTCCAAAAACTTTCAACATTGGATATACTCCGTGATTTTAGTTGAACACAGCACAAATTTTTTGTGTGATGAAATCGCTTGTCGCCAATGATTGGAGACTCGCAATTGTTTTCTCGCGCGATTTGTACAAAAAGTTTTTTAATTTTAAATTTAAATTTAAAAAATACAATAATTTAAAAAAAATATGTTTAAAATTTTTTCAAAAAAAATTTTTTTACTCAAAAAAATCGCGCACGTGTGCGATTTGACTATAAATGACTCGTGCGATAAAATTTATTCTTATCACGTGAAAAAATGAGGATTATAGCTACCACTTTAAAAAATGCAAAAAACTTTTTAGTCTGAATTTCTCTCAGAATACTTTAATTAAGTACACACAAAAAAACTACGGTGTTAAGTCAAATCAAACAACAAAAAGAAACACCAAATTGGTGGTAATTTAAAGAATGAATACCAAAATTGGGCACTTACTTTTTTCACGTTTTTGGTTTTTCACGCAATTTTTTAAAAGTAATAGTTTATAACGTGCAAAAAAGTGAAAAAATTAATATGAAAAAAGTAAGAGTAAAAAAAGTAATGTAAAAAAAAGTAACGTGAAAAAAGTAATAGTGTCCAAAATTGGTGCAAAATTAACACTATTTTTTGTTGGTTACAAATTGCACTAACAAAAATGGTGTTAATTTTGCACTAATTTTGGTGTTCATTCTTTAAATTAACACCAATTTGGTGTTTCTTTTTGTTGTTTGATTTGATGTAACACCAAAGGTTTTGTGTGAAGGGTAGGCTTATAAAAGGGCCGGGTAAATGGCGGCCCGGCCGGCCTTTATATCTCACGGGCCGGCCCCTCATTTTTTTGTTACCTTCGGGCCGGGCTGGGCCGTCATTATTTTTGGGCTGGCCGCGGGCGAATCCTATTAAATAGAGCATATTGAAAATTTTTTTTAAACTAGTTTTTATATAAATTTAAATTAAATATTATTAGTAAATTTAAATTAAAATAATTTTTCACCATCTAAATTTGGAAAAGCTTTCAAAGCTTTTGTGATGATCATGTTCATAAAAGTTTGGTGCATTAAGATTCAATTTTCGCTATTGAGAATATAAACTAGGGGACCGAGCGGTATCGCGCTCGTAGATGAGAGGAGATTTTCCGATTGGAGTACTAAGTCACCCGCTCTCTCCGATTGCTTCCGAGCGTCTATTTTAATTTTTTAAACATATATTTTAATTTTTTACGAATTTTTTAAATTTTTAATCCATTTTTAAAATTGTTTAAAGAATTTTAAAAAAGCGTTTAAGATTTTAGGATACCAATAGTTAGTCTTCTTTGCAATAAATCGATTGCGTGCATTTCGAGATTCAGAAGGCCGAAAAAATACACGGGTCGGCCCTTACGCATTGGACCGGCCGTCGGTTTTCTCGGGCCGCGACCCGGCCCTTTATAAGCCTAGTGCAGGGTGGTCAAAAAGTTCCCGTCCATTTTTATAACACAATTTAAAACATGAAAAGTAGTGAAGAACAACAATAAAATTTGCTCCTTTGGGGTAATTTTATACAGGGAATCGATTGCGCACATTCCCGTTCCGTGAAAATGCTTTCCTGACTCTGATTCAGAGGGAGTGTAAATTTTTGAAGCGAAAATCCATGAATCAGGGAAGCATGATTGGGAATGCGCTCAATCGGTTCCAGCATAAAATTACCCCTAGAGATAAAAAATTTTGAAATTTTTTGAAACAGTTTAAAATATTGGACGCTTCGATATACCGACCTTTCCCTGAATCAAGGAATCTTTTTCACGGCTCGGGAATGCGCATAATTGATTCCCCGCATAAAATTACCCCCCAGGGAGTAAAGTTTGTTGTTATTCTTAATTTCTTTTCATTTTTAAGTTATGCTATAAAAAAGGCCCAGAACTTTTTGCCCACTTCGTACATTTATCAAATCAATTTCGTACATTTAACGAAAAAATGAGCTAATTTAGGGTCAAACGTTAAATCATCTTAGTTTTTTATAGGCGTCTTGTGAGCAAAAGTCTAATGATTCTAACCCAAACTCCCTATAGGATCATTTTGGAAAACATCTTAAAAATTTCTAAAGTAAAGTTTGCTCGAAAAATCACAAAATTCCGAGACTGGGTATTTTACGGCACGGCAGACCGCCACGGCAAGAGCGGGGTATTTTACGGCATGAGATTCAAAGAAAC
>JAQGBS010004379.1:0-10376 GCA_034698545.1 Acrobeloides obliquus
AAAACGATTCCCTGACTCTAGTTCAGGGAAGAGATGTGCGTATTGAAGCTAAAATAGGCTAATACAGTGTCAGAGAAGCGTTTTCAACGTTCAACATTGACACAATCAATTCCTCGCATAGAAAAACCCCATATAGAGATACTTTAATGAAAATTTAAAAATTGAAAAATCGCAAAACTACCCTTGGTTGGTGCACGCTGTATATAACCTCTATTTTTTATTAAAGCAATTTTTAAAGCCCTCCAAAATATTGTGCAAAAGTAGCTTTGCTATTGCAACGGTCATAGTTACAAATGCATCGAAATTGATGCTCGACTTTCATTTGTTTGGCTCGTTTGAATCTTGAAATCTGGAAGTCTCCAAGGCCTCTAGCCATCTTTTTGAAATCAATTTCTGAAAAACGGTCTTCGATTAGATATAAGCATTCATACTTCATACAGACAAATACTCAAAACTTCGTAAAAGGAATCATTTTGGTTGAAGAATTCTTCGAATGGCTCATCAGTGGCTATTCTTTAAACATTCCATCTGATTTTTCCTTCTTGGATGCTAAGGAGCCAGAAGAATTTCGAGCCGGAAAATAGCGGCAATAAGCAAAGTCGTCGTTTTCAACTTCCAAAATTTCTCCAGTCTAAAATGCCAATAATTCTCAAATTATTAACGATCGACTGAATTAATGTTTTTTCTATATATTTTTACTACATGTTTTCATCAAACTGTCAAAAAATGAATAAAAAAGCTTTCATGTGCCGGTCTCTAAATATATTTTTTGGAATGAGAATACGTTTGTTATCGTTCAAGTAATGTCGCATTACCAATTACGTCACCATGACTCAACTTCTTTGTTTCAATTTTCTCGACTACGCATTATATTGCACTGTACTTACTTTTTCATCATTTTCATAACAAACAAGTCCCATGTTGGCTTGGACAAACATAAGCAAACAAGCGGTAAACATGGAGATTTGTGCGCTCATATTTTTGAAATATCAAGTAAAAATACTGTACCCACTCTAAAAGCAAATTGTTGTGGTGGCTAGCAATGTAGGGACGCAGCCGATGCTCTAGTGGTTCCGCCACTAGAGCTTATGGACTAATTCATCATTTTTTAGGTAATATTTGCTTTGGGTTCGAACGTCGGCGCTGCTGAGAAAATGCCACCACATAGAACTTCTGAAAAAGTAATACTGGAGATCAGGAACGAAACGAACTATGCGAAGAAAAAAAAGAACGCGTTCTATCAAAAATAGAAATCCATCCACCCCCTTTAATTTTGAGGGTATAAAAAACATTTTAATGTAAGGTATATATATAAAAAACTCTGATTTTTTGAAAAATTCTGGATATTGACACGAAAATCTGAGTTTTGCTCAAAAAGACCGTCATTTTTAGGAAAAAACTTTTTTGGGTTAAAAATTCATGAAAAAAGGTAAAATGGAACTTTTTTGCGTCACTCTGTACTAAATTTCACAGTTTTCCAACCAAAAGATCCAAATTTACATTTTTTCACAAAAGATTGTAATTTGCTTAGCATTTTTGGCTTAAAAAAGCTTTCTAAAAAATTTTTTGGAAAGACAAAACCAGCGACGCACTTTTTGCCTCCATCGCTGGTTTTTGCGTTATCTCAAGAATTTTACCAAAATTATTCATTTTTCAAATAAAAAGGCCAAATTTCCATTTTTCTCTAAAAATCGAAATCATGAAGATTTAAAAGTGTGATACTACCTGTCACAGTTTTGTTATGTAAAAAATTGGTGAGCCAGTGCAGGATTATCGATACAGTATGACAAGGTGTCGATTTGAAAGTATTAAGAAAACGTATGATTATCTAAAAAACGTATATAAAATACCAAAAGATTATCTAAAAAATCTGTCGTTATTAAGCTCCTTTTATGTGTAAACAGAATTTTTTAAACAGTTTCTTCACATACTTTGATCAAGATTGTAGGATTATCTTTAACATTTAAGTGACGATTTCTTAAATATTCGAAGGCCCCTAGTGCTAGTGTTACAGTGAACGCTCGTTAATCGGGCCACCCTTTAAAGGAGGAAGTAAGCACCTTCACCAGCACTTCCGAAAAAAGTTTTTTTGAATTTTTGCAAAAATGACTTTTCTAGAGGTAATTTTATGCGAAAAATCGATTGCGCGCATCCTCAAAGCTTGAAAATGCTTCCTTGTCCCTGATTCAGGGAAAAATTGGGTTTTTAGAGCAAAAATGACAATTTGTTGTTGAAAAAATGGAAAATTTTGGCAAAAGTCATTTTAACAAATTCCATTTTTCTCCAAAAATCAAAATTTTCCAAGCACTTTTAGATTAAAAATGGCAGTTTTCAAAGAAAAATTGTAACTTATGTCAAAGGTAGAAGATTAAAAGCTTTTTAATGAAATATTCTAATTAAAGCAATCTGCCATATTAGTGTTCAGTTTTTAATCTCCTTCTTTCTGACGTTAAAAACTGACAAACAGTGAGACTTCAGCCCAGATAGCTAAAAAAATTATATCCGATCTCCTGAAGGCGGAATGACTTTTGTTTTTTTAATCTGTTTCTTGTAGTAAGAAGATTTTGTAATCTGTGAAGGAAGGCATTATAAAAGCTACGGTGATAGATACTTTTTTCATTTTGATGGAAATTTTCCTTCTTTTGTGCCTAAGCTTAGGGTAACAATAGGATCTTTGAGTAACAATAGGCTCTTCGAAGTTATGTTTGAGACGACAAAAGTAGAAAAGCAAATGCGAGCATTTTCTGAGAAACGGCCCGGAGAAAAAACAAGTAGTATCTTTGGACAGCGTTACCCCTCTCTAGTAGTAAGTTCCCGAAATCAAATTTTCGACCCCCAAAAATGTCTTTGAAATCTGAAAATTCGAAATTTCATCTTCTACCGACCACTAGGGCCCCTCTGTTTCAGAATTCATGCAACTTCGAAAGTTTATCTTGGCACGGAAGCTCTATGGGATAATAATTTTAGAAAATTTAGTAGAAAAATGGGGAATAAAACTAATCCAGTTTCAATAAAATAAAAAGAAGAAAAACGTTTTAAAAAGTAGGTAAATTTTTTTAAATTGATATTCTTGAAAAAAATTTTTTCAAAAATTAAAAATCATAAGGGAGATCCTAGTGTAATTTTTGGTCGGCCTAAAGGATTTCTTATAATATTTGCAAAAATAAATGCAATTATCTACATTTTGAACGGTTAAATATTGTGCACTAACATATTTAGACAAACCTTCTTAACCTAGGCACTTGACACAATCATCCATGAATTTTGTATTTTATTTAATTACCTTAAAAGTTTTAAAAGACTTTATTTACAGAGTGTACAAAAATTATCTAACTCCCTATTGTCGGATACTTTTCATCATAACTCTTGTTAGGAACATCTATACATAGAGATCTTGATCTTTTTGAAGCTCACGTTCGTAGCTTTAAAATGATATCAAGATCTCGGCGGATGGTTGTTCTTATCAAAAGTTATAGTGAAAAAAGTATCTAGATATACTTTACTATAGGAGACGGATAATTCATCTTTAGTATAGCTTGGAGTTCGTCGTTTAGCGGTCGTAGCTTCCCCCTTGGAGCGTATCGTCTTCTTGTAGCGTAGCTTCTTCATAGAGAGTCATTCTTTAATCAGTACAACAGGGTTGCTAATCCATTGTTGTAGGATTAGTGGATTTCTAATTCCGATAGGACGCGTTCTCTTTGTATTCTTCGCTTTCCTTCTTCGCGGAGTTAGTTTTGTTCCTGGTCTCCAGTGTTACGTTTGCAGAAGTTCTATATGGTGGCCTTTTCTCAGCAGCAGCCGAAGTTTGAACCCGAAGCAAATATTACCTGAAAAATGATGAATTAGTCCATAAGCTCTAGTGGCGGAACCATTAGAGCATCGACTGCGTTTCTTTGTTTGCTAGCCACCACAACAGGAACAAGGAAAAAATTCGAATTTTTGCAACTGTTAAAATTTTAACATTTTTATATTACAACGATCGCAGTACCGCTCGGAGTCACCCTCGGAGATTCCATTCTTTAATCGTCCGAACGCATTAGCGCTCGGCTCCTGGTACTGCTCATTATAAAATAATTTTTGTTGAAAAATAAAACGAATTTTCTGATACTTGTAGAATACATTTGAACATATTTTTGTCTGATAATCTTTGCTTTTAGGGTGGGTACAGTATTTTTACTTGATATTTCAAAAATATGAGCGCACAAATCTCCATGTTTACCGCTTGTTTGCTTATGTTTGTCCAAGTCAACATGGGACTTGTTTGTTATGAAAATGATGAAAAAGTAAGTACAGTGCAATATAATGCGTAGTCTAGAAAATTGAAACAAAGAAGTTGAGTCATGGTGACGTAATTGGTAATGCGACATTACTTGAACGATAACAAACGTGTTCTCATTTCAAAAAAATATTTAAAGACCGGCACATGAAAGCTTTTTTATTCATTTTTTGACAGTTTGATGAAAACATGTAGTAAAAATATATAGAAAAAACTTTAATTCAGGCAGTCGTTAATAATTTGAGAATTATTGGCATTTTAGACTGGAGAACTTTTGGAAGTTGAAAACGACGACTTTGCTTATTGCCGCTATTTTCCGGCTCGAAATTCTTCTGGCTCCTTACCATCTAAAAAGGAAAAATCAGATGGAATCTTTAAAGACGAGGCTACTGATGAGCCATTCGAAGAATTCTTCAATCAAAATGATTCCTTTTACGAAGTTTTGAGTATTTGTCTGTATGAAGTAAGGTTGTTTATGAGTTTATATCTAATCGAAGACCGTTTTTCAGAAATATGATTTCAAAAAGATGTCTAGAGGCTTTGGGGACTTCCAGATTTCAAGATTTAAACGGGCGAAACAAATGAAAGTCGAGCATCAATTTCGATGCATTTGTAACTACGACCGTTGCAATAGCAAAACTACTTTTGCACAATATTTTGGAGGGCTTTAAAAATTGCTTTAATAAAAAATAGAAGTTATATACAGCGTGCACCAACCAAGGATAGTTTTGCAATTTTTAAATTTTCATTAAAGTATCTCTTTAGGGGTTTTTCTATGCGAGGAATTGATTGTGTGCATTTTCGAGCGTTGAAAAACGTTTCTCTGACACTGTATTAGCCTATTTTAGCTTCAATACGCACATCTCTTCCCTGAACTAGAGTCAGGGAATCGTTTTTAAGGTTTGGCAATGCGCGCAATCGATTCCTCGTAAAGAAAACCCCCATATGTGGCTATTTTGGTGAAAATTATAAACTTGAAACAATCGCAAAATTGCTCTTTTTTGGGGCACATGTATATTTTTCTCTCTTTTACATTATTGTATATCTCACTTAAAAATTATGTCTAGGTTTTTATAATCAGCGTTTTGGAGGAAAAAACGATTTCATAAAAATTTTTAAATTTTGTTAGTACTTCCATCCCCCTAAAAGGGCCTAAAATTTAACTTCATCAGTACTCCCACCCCTTAAGAGGAGCCTAAAATTTAACTTCATCAGTTGTTTCAAATTTGTTCATTTTTTAATACCCATGTGTTATTTTTTGGAGATATTTCAGCTTAGGTGCAGTACTTAACGTTTGATCGAATCGAAAATTTTTCTTCAAAAATGAGCTTCGGGAATGCGAGAAATCGATTCCCGCAGCGGCACCTAAACCGAAATGGCTCCAATATTTTTTATATGTTGATGATAAAATCTGATCTCATCATAGCATCATAATTTTAATCCAAATTTTGGAGGGAGGAGGTTTAAAAAATTTTCATTTAAGTTCCCTGGAAAATTAAATTTTTTCAGGTTTGAGGGGAAGTTTCCCCACCCCCCCCATAATAATGATGCTGCTCATCATAATTATTGACGCCCGTATTTGTTGTCTCCTATATTCTTTGACACCTTTAATTTTGACATCTTTGATTTTACTATATTGACTTTTTTAATTTTTTTAAATGTTAATAAAAAATTTCAAAAAATAACAATCGTGGAAACCCACTTAAAGGGCATAAGTTTTTAAAGCGAATTTTAAAAATAAACTGGAGACCGAGTGCCTTCGTCGCTCTGCGCGCTCGGCATTCGACCTTGCGTTTCGAGTGAGCACCTGTAGCGCTTGGCCTTGGCTTCGAGCATCCCAAGATGAACTCCTAGCATCGTTCCCGAATAGTGCTTCCGAGAGTTTTATCTATACCAGCATTTTTGACTATGATTTTATGTATCTACTGTTTTAAATAAAATACATACTATTTTACTCTGACTAACTTTAATTTATGACGTATATATAAAAACATGAAGATTTAAAAGTGTGTCACAGTTTTGTTATGTAAAAGAATTGGTGCGTCAGTGCAGGATTATCGATACAGTATTACAAAGGGTAGTTTTTAAAATATTAAAAAATGTATGATTATTTATAAAATAACAAAAGACTTTATAATAAATTTGTAACTATTGAGCTCCCGTTATGTGTAAACAAAAGAATTTCGTCACATATTTTGATCAAGGTTGTTGGATTATCTTTAAAATTTAAGAGAGCGTAACATTTATAGCATATTCTTGAAAAATCGAAAACAAAATTTTCCGATTTTCTTCTAAAAACCAACTTTTTAGGGTAATTTCTAGGCGAAAAATTGATTGCGCGCATTTTTCGAAACATGAAAAATTAAGTTTGACCTTGAGAATCAGGGTAGAATTACGTTTAAACGCGAAAATTTTTCTGAGCCGATGCGGGCGTAACATTTATGGCGTATTCTTAAAAAAACGCGAAAAAATAAATTTGTAATTATTAAGCTCCCATTATGTGTAAACAAAATACGTCGCAATATATGATATTATCTATTGTATCACTATTCACAATGCAAAGATAATACAAAAATGATTTTAACCAAATATCATTATAATCATTTATTCAAAACGATAACAAAAATTTAAAAATAGTGCTTTTATCAATGGAAATATTATTTTTGATTACAAGAAACATTGTAAATAAGGTGGTACAATAGTGTTGCAATAGATGATATCATCTATTGCGCCCATTGTAAATCGGCTTTAAGAACCCTTCCCCCTCCACGGACTCCAAAATTGCTTCATGTATAATAATGTGGAATCATTAGAAAGTAAAAATTTTTTACAAATTGTCCTCTAAAAAATTCGAAGGACGACCAAAAATTGTAAGGGTACCTCTCTATGATTTTTGCTGGAGTAAAAAAGTGCTACTCTTAATCAACTATTCTCTCTATCCACTGATATACAAGGTGTTTTTGCATAACCTCCCACCAAAGAAAGTTGAATATCTCAGCGAATTTAAAAGATTTTCAAATGCGGTCTTTTGAATTTTATCGATTGACCAGTAGGACACATTATGCAAATATTTTCAAAGATTTTGAGTATCGAAGCGAAAATCTGGATTTAATTCCTTAACTTTCTGAAAAATTTCATCGCCAATCAATAGAGCGCATGAAAAACGGTAAAACATCAAATTTAGTAACAAATATATTCTTCGTTTTCGAGAAAATTTAATTCACAATGGTCGAAATTCACTAAAAATTATTGCAAATTTCGACCATTTTTAATAAATTTTGAATTAAATTTTCTCGAAAATGAAGAATATGTTTTTTACGAAATTTGGGGTACTACTGTTTTTTAATGCGTTCTATCGATTGGTGTTTTTCATGCGTTCTATCGAATTTTTCAAAAAATTCCTTAACGAATTTGCATAATGTGTCCTATTGGTCAATCAATAAAATGCAAGTTTGACCGAGTTTGAAAATCTTGTAATCTTTTTATAAACACCCAATTTGTACGCGATTAAAAGTTTAACAGCAAAACAATGTTTCATTTATTTTCGTATAAGAGTTTACCTTTTGATACATGTTTGTAATATTTGATGAAAATACAATGTCTCCCCGTTTTTTAAGATCAAAATTATGTAAATAGGCTTACACCGTGATAGGCATTAAAAAAATTCGATTTTTATGTAAAATGGGATTCTTGGGAATAAAAGCCCCCCACATTACCCTTTATATAACTACCTCAAAAGACGAGTGCATGGGAAATTGTAGGGTGGATATGTAGGATTACTTTCCGTGGTCGATTATCAAATCGGTGTTATATTAGCTGAGATACGGAGGGCTTCTTCATTTGTAACTGCATTTTCCATTAAAATTGACAGGAAAAGCATGTCCAAATAACAAAGCCCTCCGTATCTCAGCCAATATGGCATCGATTTTGATGATTGACCACGGAAAGTAATCCTACATGTCTACCCTACAAGAGCCGAAAATTTTCCATGGACTCATCTTTTGGGGGTAGTTATGGGGCTTTTATTCACAAGAACCCCATTTTATATGAAAAACCGATTCGATATTTCAACAATTTTATGCTTGCTGTTAAACTTTTGACTGCTACTGTAGATATATTTTTCAGTCAAGAAACTAAATTAAAATATTATGCGTTAAAGTATAGTATTGTCAATTATATTGTGCGTTAAAGTATAGTATTGTCAATATATTATATTATTCAAAAGCAGCGTTGTGACCCGGAAATTTCATATTTATTTGTTGAAATACTTCAATCTTATTTTTCGGAGGCACCAGTGCACTCAGAATTTAAGGGATCCAAATATCCGTCCGATTGGCATGCACTTTGACCACCAAAAAGGCGTACACATTTGCCTTTATATGTATCAATCTGAAAAATAAGCTAAAAAATATCAACGCTTAACACCCGCAGGACCGTTTGGAATAACTATATCTTTCGTTGTAGGGTGACGAGTTATGAATAAAAAACACTTCCTGTAAGGGCAGGTCAAATTTTCGTAGCATATTTGTAATGGACATAACTTATCGTAGAATTGAGACATCAGCGACCACTCATTGTCTTGTTCTTGATCGAAAAACGACCTCCCAATCGTGCGATGAAGGAGAGGTCGTTTTTGATGCGCGAAGCGAGTCAGCCAAAAATAGATCGACAGCTGGGGAAGGGTTTAACTTATAAAATTTTTTGGGCACCCCTTAGCCCATGTATGAGAGCAATGCTTGTTGCGCAGCACAGTAGCTGCAAATAACTAAAGCTGATGCGCGGATAACTCTAATTAATTATTTTTACCTTTTCAACTTTAATAGTGCACTCATTTTGTTTAGCTCGAACGTAGAATAGTGAAATAACAATCAAGGTGAATAGTAAGAAAAATTTAGAGGCTAGCATGACGACAGTCTTCTCTATATAATATCTGAATTTATTATAAAAACATACAATTGACAACAAATGGTAAAAAAAACTAAGGAAAAACTGTTTAAAACGCCTTTAAAGTTCGTTTATGCATAAGAGAGAGAAGCGAAAATTCAACGTTTTATCAACCTGATCATGTGATTCACATGTTTATCACAGAAACGGACTTGACACATATGAGGTAAGCTGTCTAAAAACAGCATTTAATAAATATAAATTTTGAATGCCTTCAAAAATTAAGAAGAATATGTAAGCTCAACATACAAATTCTACAACAAAGAAATTTCATCCTGTTTACAAAGAAGTAAATTCAATGACATTATATTCCCATAAATTGAAAATTCAAAAAAACGCTAATTTAATCCGTGTTAAAAAAAGTTGATCATCTGACACTTGGATGATTATAATCCTTTCATAAGAAAGGTCGAAAAAAGTTAGTGCTCCGTTGTGTATTGCAATCAGGGATGCAACGAAACAAATTCTGGGATCCGAATCGGAACAGCAAAAATTACTTACATGAACTGGAACAAGAACAAAGCTCATAAATTTCAATTGGTTCCTCTTATGTTTGATTCTTATAAAATTTTCGACTATCGAAAGGCCCAGGGAGGAAGTCCCCTGATTTTCTCCCTTTGGCTACGCCACTGTTAAAGAGGTTTCGAAGGATTCTAAGAATTTTGATCTTCTAGTCCAATTCACAAATCAATATGATAATCAATAGTTTGTGAACGATTGCCTCATTTAGATTCGAACCTACCCCGAAGGATTCATGGCGCGACGGGCTACCAATTCGCTAATTGGGCGATGTTGTTTAAAAAATTGCGTCTTTGGCCATCCGTGCAAGTAAAGAAATCTGGGTTCGAAAAGCTTTTTGTTCTATTTATAATAGTTTGAATAAAGCAAGAATTCCCAGACAGATTTTCTATGATTAGATTGTTTATGCTAAGTATAAAAATTTAGTAAAATGTAGGCGACAATTTATATTAATTAAAAAATCATGATGTTAAACATAGATGAAAAAGGACTCCAGATTGAACCCTCCTCCATCCACAAGAGGCCAAAATTTAGGTACCACTCTCCCCTCCCACTTAAAGGACCAGTTCAGTAAGTTACAATCATATGAAAAATGATATATTCGGAAAGATCATGAAAAATAGAGCATTTTTTGTTT
>JAQGBS010004380.1:0-10376 GCA_034698545.1 Acrobeloides obliquus
GAAATTATAGAAAAGTCATAAAATGATCAAAGGTTTTCTTTTCATTAAAATTTTGAATTTGAATTTTTACGACTTTTATTTTTTCAAACTCAAGTTTTACTGGAGAATATGTGTAAAGTGTGTATAGAGGCTCGGAATTTGTTATGGACGAAAATTTTATTTCCGAATATGATGATGAGATGCTACACCCTGATCTATATGAGAGTGACATTGATTGGGAATACTTACAAAATAACCCCTATGCCTATCAACTCTATCATGTGAAGATTTGTATTCCTTCTTTATTCTCATCCTTTTCACCACTTTTATTACGAATTTTAATTTTATGTGTTGTACAAAGAATTCTTTTAAATTGTAGTAAGATTTTTACAATATTAGCACCTGTATCACCGACCACACAAATTTTTGAGTTTTCGTTAGGCATCTCTGCGTGGTCGTTTGGCGGGAAAACTTTTGGGGGTGCCGTTATAACGAATTTCCGGGGATGCCGTTATAAAGAGACTCGACTGTATCTTCAAAAAACTCTAAATTCCCTTCCCACACGACCACGCAGGGATGTGAACGGAAAATTTTGAGTTTTTGAAGATATCTTTTTATCTAGCTTAAAAACTTAAATTGCCCCAATGGAGTTCCCTGAAAAACATTTTTGCATAATTAAAAAAAAGAATTATGGTGCCCAGTCATTCGGGAACATACTTTTTAGGCCCCTTTTGTCAGATGCGCAACCCTGCTCTCAATACTAACACTTTTAGAATGGAAAATTGGATCTCAACTAACTTACCTATTAATCAGTATATGTGGAATTTATCTCCTTTTATCAACAGTAACCCAGTATTATTTTGTATATCTCATCCTAACGTATTACTCAATCTCCATGTTATGCATTTACTTAACAAAATCTAGCTCACATACGGGTCATATATGTGCTTTATTCAGTTTTGCCTTTATTATAACTTGGTAAGAATTTATTCTTTGATATTTAAAGCGCCGTTTGGAAAGTGAAGTCTTTTTGGTGCAGTTTTTCATGCTGAACAAGATGCTACAAAAAATTTTAAAAAGAGTGGTATAAAAAATAGTTTTGGCCTCTTCACTTTGAACTAATTTCTTCCCCATAAATATTGATTTTTTCTTCAGTAAAATCGACATTTGTGTCTATTTGGGTCGCCCAACTCTACTTTCCTATTAAATATGTCTAATAAATTACTCGTTTAGTCAAACATTTATGAATGAAATCGACTTCACTGCATTTCGTGGTTCACTTATGGTTGGTGTTATGAAACAGATTTCGTTGGCCTTTGATATAACCAATACTAATTTTGATCTCATTGAAACTATAGCATATCTAGCCAATCCATCGACCATTCTATTTGGTCCATTCACCTCAATCGAAAAGTTTAGATGTATTGGAGTGTTCCCTACTAATATAAAGGTATAGAGGACATGATTTTAAGACGTACAGTCGAGTTTCGCTGAGACGCCACTCCTGGGGACAGGCCTCAAGGTGGTAGATAAGGGTGGCGAATTAGCGAGAGGCAGTAGAGTATTCAGGAAAAATTTTCGGGAGGGGCGAGAGAAAAAATCATAAGGATACCCCCATAGGATTTTTTCGGCATTTCAGGAGTTGGACAAAACATATATTGGGTGACAAGGATTTCGTATCAAGGGTGGTGGTTTAGCGAGAGTCGAAAACGTAAAGAAGTGATTATGCAATGACAATAGAAAAATATTTAATTCATAACAAATTTTAAAAACAAAAACAACTAGATTTTAAGAAGGCCAACAAATTAAGCTATTTTACAAAACATAAAACAGGAAATTTGAGCAATTAACACTCAAATGGTCGTTCGAAATTTGCGTTGCAAACATTGTTTTCAACTGTGCTCTACACGATGCACAAAAAATTTTTCTAAGCGAGGTTTTGACCCTCCATCTTTGGAAGAACATTTTCAAAATTTGAACATTTTTTGTAATTTGGGTGTTAAAAAAGACAACGGATATTCAAAATAACATAGAAACAGTACAACAAATAAAATAGAAACAGCACATTTATCATTAGCTCACTTTTCACCACGCAAACGACGTACCAAATCAATATCCTTTGGAAAAATAGTCACCCGCTTGCCGTGAACTGCTGCTAACTGCGTGTCTTCGAATAAGTTGGTAAGGTAAGTTTCGGCAGCTTCCTTAAATACAAAATTAATTTGTAAAGGCGAGTGCATAAAACTGCACATCTGCCCCCCCTCCATTCATCCAAATACAGGGTAAACAAAAAATCGTACTTTTGAGTTTTTTGATGAAAAATTTTTTCAAAAATCACCTATAAGGGAACTGCTGTATTTTCATGCAATTTAAAAAAATTGTAAAAATTTTTCGCCAAAAAACGCAAATGTACGATTTTTTGGCTCACTCTGTAGTAATTTGAAGACCTAAATGGAGGAGGATTTGTGGGACAAAGGTTACCTGTAAAGCTAGAATAGCTTTTCCTTGAATTTTAACATGTGCCTTCAAATCCATGGCGACCTCCCTAACCAATTGGTAAAACGGCGCCTTCGGTATCAACATATTGGCCGTTGCCTGGTAATAGCGGATTTCTTTGAGAGCTAACGCTCCTAAAAATTAGTCTCATGTAAAAACAAACATTAAAAAAATACCTACAGAGTGTTCCAAAAAACGCCATTTAGTCATTTTTGGCGAAAATTTGTCAAAAAAATTTTTTTCTAAGTGACTAATTAGGAGTAATTTTATGCGAGAAATCGATCTCGCGCATCAAAACGCCTTGAAAACGTCGGAACTTATGCACTTCGGCCCCCCTCCAAATTTGGAGGGGGCCTAACTGCACTGATCAGTGCAGTTTGGCCCCCCAAAATTCGCATAAATCAAACAAAATGTGACAAAATGTTTAATTTTTTTATGCGAATTTGGGGGGGGGGCTAAACTGCACTGATCAGTGCAGTTAGGCCCCCCCCCAAATTTGGGGGGGGGGCCGAAGTGCATAAGTTCCAAAACGTCTTCCAGATCATGAAATATACGATTTTCGTATTTTTTCAGTTATTTTCGGTAGGAACTAATTGGATATTTCATGGTGTGAGAGGCGTTTTCAAGGGTTTTCGATGCGCGCAATCGATTTTTCGCATAAAAACCCCTGAGTCATTTTAAAGAACAATATTTTTTGAAAAATTTCGCCAAAAAATGACAAAATGGCGGTTTTTTGGAACACTATGTACCTTTTTTATAAGGTTCCGGCTTTGGATTCATATCCTTGTAAGTCAAAGAATTTCGGCGCTTTTTTGAAGCCTTTTCGCTAACTGGTTTTTCATTTTTGATTGACTTCTTCGCTTTATCTAAAATAAAAAATGATGTAGAATCAGTTCGACAAGTAAGCTCTTTTCGATGGGAGTCTGTTAAAGGACCTTTACAGCCAAATTTCCAAAAAATTTTTTCGCAAATTTTTGTAAAAAAAGACCTCTAGGGTAATTTTGAGCGAAAAATCGATGGCGCACACTTCCGGTGCTTGAAAATGCTTTTTGGCCTTCATTCGTGACAAATTGTTTTTAGCACAGTAAAATCTATGTAATTACAAGGTGAGGTAAAATAAACCGGTCACCTGATATTTTCAATTTTTGAATTTCTCCCCCCCCCTCCCTCGACCCTGAATCATAGAGCTAAGCCTGTTTTGAATATATGTAATAGTGCATAAACTAAAAAGTTCGACAAAAGATCCTTCCCCTAATTTCGACGAAAGCTATAACACTAGCTGTAAATAACTTCTCAATCTTCTAATCAAAATTAAAACATCTATTCCGGTTGATCAATTGGTTTCCAACTCAAAATATAAACTTACTAATAACCTTCGATGAATCGTAGCCTTTCTGTGTCGGTAGATTTCTTGCAGTTTCGGTGGATAGAGTCATCGCTGTCGTCGATTTTGTAGCTACTTGCTTCGAACGAACCATTTTTTAAAATTTTATCGAAATTATAACGCCTAAAAAGGAGAACGACAGTTGAAAAAGTTATAGATTATCTAGGCACGTAGTCACTATCAACTAGGCACTGGTCATTTCCTGACGGGGGGAGGAGCAATGACCCAAGTCTAAAATCCACAGGTATAACAAGTTTTAAAAAAATCTGTGATTTTTTTCAAACTTTTTCAAAATTTTGATCAAACTTCACAGGTAGCTGTGGTTTTGGACAAAAACATAAGGGGATATCCTTATGATTTTTTCCAAATTTTTCCTGACGGATGGGGGCAATTGTCCGGATTGCCCACCTCCCTACGTGTCTGCTATCAACAGTGGCGTAGCCAGACCCCCCAACTACGGGGAGCACTTTCCCAAAAAAGGTCAAAATTAAGGGGGTAAACATCCAATTTTTTCCAAGAACAGTAGAGGAGGCACTTTGCATGGCATATAAACAAAAACGTATGTAACAAAAACATTACAGATCTATCGAGGATCGCCACCAAAGTTGCACAAATTTCCGGAAACGGAAACAGTAATGGTGCTCATAAGGTGTTGACGCGCGCAAAAAACACTGTAAGCCGTTGGCGCGCGCAAAAAAACACTGTAAGCCGTTGGCGCGCGCGCCAACGCAATTTTTGCACAAAAATATAGTTTTCGGCACTTATGCACTATCAGGGGGCGAAAAAATAGGTGATAGCACCCAAAATTCACCCACTCATCACCCATCACCCACTGGGTGATGATGGGTGATAGTGGGTGATAGCACCCAAAATTCACCCACTTATCACCCAGTGGGTGATAGGTGATTCACTCATTGGGTGATGAATGGGTGAATTTTGGGTGCTATCACCCATCATCACCCAGTGGGTGAATCACCCATCATCCACTGGGTGATAGCACCCAAAATTCACCCACTCATCACCCAGTGAGTGGTGGGTGATTCACCTTGAATGATGGGTGATATGGCACCTTTTTGCCCCCTGTGCACTATACCCCAAGACAGAAAACAAACAAAAATCAAATTTTCATCTTTTTTAGACAGTAATTTTTTGCGCGCGCCAACGCTTTATGAGCACCCTTAATAAAGAACTTTGTGTACAAGGGGGGGGGCAAAAGTCCTCGCCTGTGGTCGCCAAGGAGCAAAAAGTCCTCTTCAAGGAATAAAATATTTGCTAACCTTACCCTTTAGCGAGGACTTTTGCCCCCTTGTATAACCAAAATTTATGTCGATTACGAAAAATGGTAAACTATTTTTAGGAAATCTTGTATGAAATACTAGTCATTTGTGCCTACCTATTATATTCGATGGTCTTTTTATTTTATTCTTGCTTCATGGAAATTCTACCCAAAAATTCTTATTTAATTGAAGATTATATAACGGCACAGTCGTTCAGATTTGGACATTTCTTTATTTGCTATTTATCATTATCGAGTGCAATCTTGGGTGGCTTTTCTAAAAATTTAAAAACCACAGAGTGGACTAAAGTGGAGTGGCCTCGATCTATGTCGGATATTGTTGTCGTATGGAACTATCCAATGCACCAATTTTTGCATAAATGTACGTTTTAGTGAAAAAAAAGGAAATGCACTTTGTTGGGATGGTACTAGAGCTTTTGGCAACGCGACTTTTTGGGTACTCCGAGTTTTTGGCAACGCTGCTTTTTTTAAACTTTTGGCGTTGCCAAAAGCTCGTCTTGCGTTGCCAAAAGCTCGTTTTCGTTACCAAAAGCTCTAGTACCGTTGGGATACCCCTAGAACGATAATTTTCAGAAGAAAAATCGAAAATTTTTATATTTTCGCCTCAATACACTCTTATTGCCCTGATTCAGGGCTAGGAAAGCATCTTTAAGCTTTGGGAATGCGCACAATCGATTTTTCGCAATTTTGAAAAAAATTTTCCGACTTCAGAACCCTGTCATTTGCGGTCGTTAATCCAAAATAGTACCAGATTTTCAAACGATTTTGAACATTGAAACGAAGAGCCTGCACCTAAAATTTTTTTGAATTTAGACATTTATGCTAAAACACGTCAATTTGGTTACTTAATTGCTATGATGCTTACATTTCTGACTAGCTCACTGCTTCATGTAGATAATATGGTTTAGAAAATGAATAAATTTTTTAGGGGTTCAATTTCCAACTTATCGCTGTTTTACTATCGTTAGGATTTTATGCTTATGCTGAATCAGGTATAGGTGTTATAATCAGCGCCAAAAGTTTGGTCGTTTTTTAACGAGTTTTTCAACTTTTGACGAATTTTCAATTTTTTATATTTTTACCCCTTACCCTCTCCTAAATACGCCACTAGGGAGGGGGAGATTTGGGTAAATTTCACTTTTCCCGCAAATTTAAAATTGTTCAGGTTGAGTGGAGGAAGTTTCCCCTGTTTTCTCCATAATTATGGCGCTGGCCATAATTCTTTTTTAGACATTTATTTTTAGTTTTTCGCCAAAAACTTAGTGTCTATCTCAATGCTTGTATCAAATCAAGAAATTGCTCTGAAAATTGTGTACATTCAAGAAAATCGGTATGATCAGGGCCGTAGCTAGGATTCGGGTTTGGAGGGGGCACGTCTTTTTTTAGATTTGGGAGGAGGCAATACTTTTTTTCGTATACGTGTCATAATCAGCTTGGGGGAGGGGCACGACTAGAATAAAATTTAAAAAATCTCATTTTGAGCAAAAATAGAGAAAATTGACGCTTTTTTGATAAAAAAAATAGCATTCTTTAGTGCAAAAATTGAAAAAATGGATATTTTTATTTGAAAAATACAAAATTTGGGTGAAAATTTTTTTTAATTGGCAAAAACATATTGGGAAAATTTTTAAATTTTTGGTGTGGCACTTGCCCTGGTGACCCCCTAGCTAAGGCACTGGGTATGATTATATTTGTCCAGGGCTGTATACAGGATTTTCAAAATCTGCATTTTGAAGATTTTAAAAATGAAACATACGTTTTCGGATAACTCGTACATGAGTTTGAGCTCAATTTTTATATACTCGTCAAATCTTTATAGTCATTCTTCGGACATTGTTTTTAGTGAGCTTTTCATTTCTAGGTACACCACGATAGTCATTTCTCCTTACAGGGTCGAAAAAATTTTTTTTGACCTCACCCCTTGGCTGTAGAGTCAAAAATCGAAAAAAATTCAAATTTTGAGCAAAAATTCGATTTTTGAGGAAAAAATTCAATTTTTGAGCAAAAACTTGATTTTGAGTAATAAAAATTTATTTCAAACTCATATGTGGACTATTTGAAGATGCATGTTTCATTTTAAAAATCTCTAAACCGCATATTTTGAAAATCCTGGATACGGCCCTGTATTTGTCTATTAATAATCTTTATTTTTAAAGGATCATCATTTGACTATCGCTATCAATTTGCTGTTAACTTTGTTGAATGTTTGGCATTTGATATATTTGGGTATGCCATTTGATGGATCTGGCCAAGAATACGGCTATTCTTGGCGACATACGTTAAATATATGGAGTCGATGGACATTTTCAAGCCATATTGTTGCTTGTTTAGAATTGTTGATTGCAAAACTATTATCATAAGCTTTATTTACAAACAGTAATGGACAGTGGCGTGCCCAGGGTTTTTTCCAAAAAATTATTTTTTACAATTTAACTCGGAAAAATCTGAGGTAATTTTTTCTAGATAGAAATACCTATGGTTTATGTTTAATTTTTGCAAAATTAAAATTTTTGACATTACCCTAATTTTTTAGAGCCATTTTTCTTATAAAAACGTATCCCCCTGTACCCCCTCTATCCGGAAAAAATTATTTCAGGTTTTTCTAAATTGCAAAAAATAATTTTTTGGAGAAAATCCTGGGTACGCCATTGGTAATGGAACAAAATACCCTGAATACATTTCACCGATTTACTACAATATTGTCATACGTTTTTGCTGTAGGACTATGTCGCTTATGAAATACGAAACAGATTACACATCCCCATATGAGAACACCAATAGCAACTACTAAGAGCCATAAGGCCCACCAAGCCCTTCTGTAGGCGTTGAGCTAAATTGTTTTGATTGAAGTAAAGATATATGAAATGTTTAGCGCTACTTGTATTCTTTCTTCTAAAGTTAATTCACTGACAACTTCATCTTCAGGCTTTCTTTCGGTTAGCATATATTTGGTGAACATGTCAACTTCACTATTCCAAAAAATCGGAGCTGGGAAGTGGACAGCGCTTTTTAGTACTCTAAAAATGGGGTATAAATTTTTTTAAATTTTCTCAAAGAGTCCATACTAACTAACTGTCGGAAATCAACGCCAATAACACTAACCTAATGCTAACTCAACATAACTTTCGGAAATTTTCGATGGCACTAGGTCAATTTTAACGGACATTTTTCATGAAAACGATTTTTATACTTTTCGAAAAAAATTTTTTATTCGAGGACTGACCCTCTAGGGGTATTTTTATGCAAGAAATCCAAATTTCGCATTCATGAGCCATGAAAACCTTTCCCTGATTCAGTATATGATTTTTGTTAAAGAAAATGGGATAAGATAAATGCATAAGCATCCCTGCGTGGTCGTTTTTTGGAGTGAAATTTTAAAATTTCCCCGCCAAAAAACTAAGGTTTTTTTACAACAACCAAACGAATTTTTCAATTTTTGACGAAGTTTTTTGTATCGTCGAGAATATTTCCGATGTCAGAAAAATTTCCGACGATTAACAAAATTGTGGTTTAGTGGGACGAATGCCCTGTTCTTCTTGCTTACTTTGGTGGTAAATCTATAGAAATATGTCTAGCCGAAGAATTGGTATACTTTGGCCATTCAAAATTCTCTGTCGACGGATTTCTAAAAAAATTTCAGGAAAAATAAAAAATTGTTAATAAATTTATTACCCTTTGATAGCAAAATTTGTTATCATATTATTCAGCATTCTTGACATGCTTTTATCACGCTTCGAAAATGGCTCGATATAAAAATTGCTGCTATAGCCCTGACTGAAAATGAACGCGTGATCCAAACCATGAAAAGCACCCAATTTATTTTCTAATAATATAAATTTTTTGGTACAGGGTGGATAAATGGCTTTTTTTAAATTTTGAGACCCGAAAATTTATTTTTCTAAAAATGACCCTCCTAGAGGTAATTTTATGCTAGCAATAGATTGCAAAAATTCCTGAACCATGGAAATGCTTTCTTGATTCAGAGAAAATATTGGATTTTTGAAGCGAAAACGGACATGTGTGTTATTTTCGAAATAACTCTAAAACAAAAACGGGGGTCATTTTTAGAAAAATAAATTTTCAGGTCCCAAAATATTCAAAAAAGCCACTTTTTTGCGCCATCCTGTATAATTTTGGTATAAGCGTTTTTTGTACCTTCATTCGCTTGCTCACTGCGCCGAACAGTAATAGTTGTATCTCCAAATAAGCCATAGTAACGCTTTTCTTCTTCAATAATAGTTCCTTTTGGCATATAGTCAAATGTATATGCGTACACGTCGACACCTCTTTCGACATAAGCATTGATTTCACGTTGACATGGAGCCACGAATTCAACATCGGATTCCAACTGTTAAAAAATTATAAAAAATATAAAATTCAAAAAATAATACACTCTGAAGCCGATAGACAACTTCGGGCATCTCATAGCTGAAATCAATATCGTTCATATAACGCATATAAGTAGCATTTGAGATCAGATCTATGGTCGAGTTAGGCAGTTTCATCGGCAAGCCTTGGACATAAGCACTCTCAACGATCTTTCGTACACTTTCTTCGCACTGCTCTTTGCTGACATTTTCATAGCGAACAAATTGATAAAATTCGGCTGAAAAGTAGAATGTTGAAGAAAAAACTGTAGATTTTTGGAGCTACTACACAATAGGGGGGTCATCCACGTGAAAATTTTTTCTGAAAATGATCCCTCTAGGGGTAAAAACATGCGGGGAAACGAATTTGACATTTATAAAATTCCTCGGATTCAATAAAAGCTGTATATCGACGCGAAAATTCGAGAAAATAACATATTTTGGTATAAAATCACATAAACGCTTTTTCTTATATTTATTTTTATTAATAACATAATAATTTTCTCGAATTTTCGTGTCAATATTCAATTTTTCTTGAATCCAAAGTCAAATTCGGGTTCCCGCACATTTTTACCCCAGTCGTCTAGGCAAAAATCGCATTTTTGCGACTTTTCGCTTCAATACGCAATACGCCTTGCCTGAATCAGGGAAGCATTTTTCGCTTTAAAAATTCAAATGTGGATTCCTCGCATGTTTTACCCCTTTAAGCCTAAAGGGGTCATTTACAGGAAAAAATTTTCACTTGTGTGCCCCCCAAAATATTGTGCAGTAGGAAAAATTTTGAATCTATTACGTTTTTTATGTGCCCATTCTCTTCTCGCAACTCCAGTCATGATAGGAATTCGGGCATTGT
>JAQGBS010004381.1:0-10375 GCA_034698545.1 Acrobeloides obliquus
GCTTCCAAGCAGCCCGTTATATGCTCGTTGACTCCACCTTATGTTAAAAAGCATTATAGATTTCTGCGCTGTGCTTCCCCACATCTAATACCAAAAATTAAGGTGTGTTTTTTGTGCTAATGCTTTTCTGGCATGGGGACGTTTGACACGATTATTGAAACGATTCTTGCAAATCAGGCAATTATGATGTGCAAGAATCGTTTCAAAATTGTGTTAAATGGGTCGTGTCAAAGGTCTCTATGCCGCTTTTTCCACCAGTGGCGTAGCCAAGGGAAGGATAGTGGGGGCGATCGCTCCTCCCGTTCAGGATAAAACTCTGTAAAAAGAAAAATGAAGAAGCTGTTTTGGAAGTGAAACAAGCCGGTTTTGGAGCGAAACTAGTCGATTTTGAAGCGAAAAAAGACGGTTTTAAAGCGAAAAAAGACGGTTTTAAAGCGAAACTATCCTATTTTGTTGCGAAACTAACCGATTTTGAAACGAAACTAGCTGATTTTGAAAATCAACTAGCCTATTTGGAAGTGAAATGAGCCAATTTGGTAGCGAAAGCTAGCTGATTTGGAAGTGAAACCAGCCGATTTTGAAGCGTAGTGTCAAAGCTCCCTATGCCGCTTTTATCATCAATGGCGTCACAGTCCCTCCCAAAGGAGGGGCGGTAAGGTGATTGCCTTTCTCGTCCTGGACAAAATTCTGTAAAAAGAAGAAAAATGAAGAAGCTGCTTTGAAAGCGAAACAAGCCGATTGGGGTGGTGGGGGCAATCGCCCCTCTCGTTCTGGACAAAATTCTGTAAAAAACCTAAGAGTACTCTCTTATGATTTTGATAAAATATTCAAATTTGACCCCTTTTTTTGAATATTTTTGTGAGTACCCCCCCCCCCCCACCACCACTCATGTAGGTCTGGCTACTCCACTGTTTTCCATCGATTGAAATTTGCATGTTATAGTA
The DNA here is from genome assembly GCA_034698545.1 of Acrobeloides obliquus. Lineage (NCBI taxonomy): Eukaryota > Metazoa > Nematoda > Chromadorea > Rhabditida > Cephalobidae > Acrobeloides > Acrobeloides obliquus. Next base: position 945 of record JAQGBS010004381.1, read on the forward strand.
TCTATATTCCTTATTGTTTTTAGGAATACGAACAATCTATAATCTCCGAATCATCGGTGGGTGCTAGCTCTTCTACGATTGATCTAAAAGTTCAAAGTCTATTGGATAATGCGTATAAGAGGATGGTCGAAGCACATATATCGGCTGGAATTTCGGAAAAATCTGCTTTGTTTAAACTTATTCTGAGGTATCTTCAAAGATTTTTATTAGTAGTAGTCCATTTTGAGTACTCAAATTTTACTTTTCACTTCTCATATTATAAAATGAGAAGTGAAAAGTGAAGTCCGCGAGCTTTTGGAACAACCTGATAGTCATTTTTGTGAGCTGTAGGCAGTGGTGTAGCCAAATTCCCCCGGAATGGGCGATACTGTAACGCTTTGTGAAAATGGGGCATTTGTTATTTTTCAGAGATCTCGAAGCCTATCAAACTATAGAAGAAGAAATTGCCGTCCCAGCTAGATTTTTACACGATCTCTGCAATGTGATGAATTTATTTGATATTGTTAATACTGGAATTCGCTCCGGTGATGAGATTACTACCATATTTAATATTATACAACAGGTATTTTCGTGTGTAGTCAGAGTCATATTTTATTTTTAATGCAATCATATTTAGGCCCATAGAAAAATTGGCTGGATTGAAAGCCAATATCATGGAGTGGATAAGAAAATATTGGCCGCTTTACGCGAATGCACTCTATTTTTAAACCTGATCCAAGTGGCTATTCTAATTGATCACATTCCGAATGGCCAAAAGCAAGCGCCGAAGCTTGTACAAGAGGAAATTTTGGCTGTCGAAAAGTATTTTGCTGATAGTTTTTTCTAATCTCAGTTGGTACGCCATTTTAGCCGCTTCAAAAAACTCGATTCAAAGCCATCCGATTTTACTACCAAGCTTATACATTGGCTAAATGAGAAATTGTCAGAACCCGTCCAAAATGGCTCAAATTTGGAAGAGAAAAAAGATTTTCTATCAGGACATGGCATAATAGCTCAACTAACTGGTGCTTATATCCCTGCGCCAGAAACTTTGCCGTCACTGAGGAAAATTTCTATGAAATCTGTTCAAGTATGTGTCACTAAATTAGTGATGCTCAAAGTTTAAAAATGAAAAATTGAACACAGAGTGGTGAGCCAAAAAAAAATAATCGTGCTTTTGCGTTTTTTTGGTGAAAATTTTTCGCCAAAAAACGCAAAAAGTACGGTTTTTTTGGTTCACTCATTAAAACTATTAAAATGTTTTATGAGCCGGCAGAAAAATGGATTCTCTCTTGATTAAACCCAATTTTTAGGTAATCGATCCAAACAAAGATGTACAAGCAGAAAAGATTGTCAAATTCGTGTCTGGACTACCAACTGGCGTGGAATTGAATTGTATGCTGCATAATTTGACAGCTGAGGATTTGGAGAAATTCAGAATTAAGGTGGGCACTCTCTCTGCTCATCGTGTGTACTAGAGCTAATTTTTCAAATTTTAGATCGAATATCCCGACGAAACCATAGCCTACTACCGACCTAGATCCACGGAATTCATCACCTTAAGCAACCGACTTGTCCGAGTGCAAACCACGGTTTTGATCTCAGCTCAACTCTGGGCCGAAGCCTCGGAAATTCAACTATGTTGTGGGGTGCTGCTCTCTTCACCTCAAGGAATCTCAATTGGAGCAAATGAATATACGAGAGAGAATTTCTTTGTCCCACTTCCTGATGCCGACGAACCAACTCAGTTTAACAAGATCTCTGTCAAAATTCACCCTGTTAATAGAATGTAATATGTGTAGTATTGAATTGTGATTTTTTGATATTGTAAATTTGAATTGTTATAAATAAATTGGATAATTGAAAATATACTTTTTGTAAAATGTGTGTTTTCATGAATATTTTCAAAGATTTTTGCGATTGCGTACTCGAAAATGTATAGAACAAAAATTTATACATAAAAAACGACGCTTTAGGCTAATTTTGTATAGTCGGGAACGTGGGATATCTGGGGGGGGGATGGGGGAGTTCGAAAATGGGTGGCGGTCGTGAAAGTTAAAATTGATCGATTCGATCCTTTCCAGTGTTCAAAATAAGAAATTCCTTCTGATTCGTGTTCAGCCGATTTAGAGAACTTTTTGAAAAATTTTGAAAAAAAATTTTCGCGTTTGGGGACCCCATCCCTTCCTTGCACCGTTGCTCACTTCCCCAGTTACACCAATGCGGGCCATATAATAATGAATAAACAAATTGCACAAGTAAATGAAATTTATCTATCTTTATTTATTTTGAAACAAAAAATGCATAATAAAAGTCCACATAGATAAAATAAAGAGCCTATAAGATCACGAATTTGAATCTCTTCACTTCAAGCGACCTTAAGTTTGAACTCGATTTTCTTCGTCTTCTTGAGATTTTTGAGGAGCTCTCGGATATTAGTGTCGGTTGCGGCGACCTAAAAACGTTGGTGTTAGACAGGAAACAAAAATTTAATGCAAAACTAACTTCAATGTATGCGAACACGAGCATTTCTTCTTTGGGCGGACTTCCATCGTCGATTCGGTGCACTTCGGCCTCCAGCGATTGCTTAGGATCCAGAAAGCTACAGATGGGTTCAACTCGGTAGACTTTGTTGTTAGAGCACAGCACCTTGACGGCCAGTCGCTTATTCGTGGTGTTCTGCATAGTAACCTTCTTCATGTTCAAGTTCTTGTTAAATTCCAGTTGACCCGGCTCGAATGCGATCCACTGGGTAAAGGGGTCCTAAAAGCGAGATTGTAGTTCAAAAAAGGAAAACAACTTGCCATTTCTGATTCATCGTCCAGCAGATTTTCTTCGGTTGTACTGCTGCTTTCAGTTACTGGATCTCCGCCCGACTTTTTGCCTTGATTAACATCAGGTTGAGGTAAATAAGCAGTCTGCATAACATCAGTTGATAGCGATTCAACCGGGGTAGCCTCCATGATAGCGGATGGTACCTCTTCGGATTTGCCTTTCTCCATTTCTGCTTCAAGTGATGGCTTCGGCTTGCGGAGTAATTGGAGAATAAGATAAACCGCGAGAATCAGAGCATCGATTCCGAGAAGCACATTCAAGATAAGCAAGATGTATTGATTTGTATTCCATATCATATTTAGTAGAGTTTCTTCTTCTTAGTGGTGAAAGCAATTGATCGATTGGAAATGGAAAACGATGAAAAGTTTGCTCTTTATATACTCGTCGTCGCAAAATTCGCATAATTACGATCAGGATTGCATCGGAACAGGTTCAAGAAACGGAACTGGAACAGCAGGGTACGGAATCGGAGCGGCCAAAATGATCGGAATTGGAACGGAATAAAATTCTTCAATTTTTCTTTGATCCCTCTTAATCTTTTTTTCGAAAATGTTCCAAAATTTTGGGCAAAACATAACGGCACTGTTGGTCGTTTGATGTTTCGAAACGTTTTATATGTTTTTGAGGATTTCTCCTCCGGAAATACAAAGTCAACCCTGATAGTTTTGGTGTGGTTAGAAAGCTGGATTTCGTATCAATCGAATGACACCAAAATCATGTCATAACTATTTCTGGTTGAGGAGTTATTGCATAATTAGTAAAAAAAGTCAATTTTTTCGACATTTTAAAAATAATTATGCAATATCTCCGCAACCAGAAAGAGTGATGGCATGATTTTGGTGTCATTCGGTTGCTACGAAATCCAGCTTTATAACGATACCAAAACTAACAGGATTGGCTTTGTATTTCCGAAGAAATCCTCAACAACATAAAAAACGTGTCGAAATGTCAAGCTTCGAAACATCAAACGACCCCTAGAACCCAAAATTTTTATTTGATTTTGCATTTTTAGAAGATGTCAGTGGAAAAAACGTACACAGAATTTCTACGCGAGATCTTTCATAAAGCATATATTCTCAAATCTGGGCATACCCTACCAATTGTCAATTCTCCGGATTATAGTGTGGAATTCAATGGAAACTACGTTGAGATCGTAAAATTGGAAGTGGCTTTGAATGAAGCTAAAGTACAGAATGTTCCAAAAAACCGCCATTTGGTCATTTTTTGTCCAAAATAACTCATGGTTATTCTTATGCGAAAAATCGATTGCGCGCATTGAAAAACCTTGAAAATGCCTCCCAGACCAGGAAATATCCGATTTTCATATTTTTCAGTAGGAATTCCTACTTGAAAATACGAAATTGGCTATTTCATGGTCTGGGAGGCGTTTTCAAGAGTTTTCGATGCGCGCAATCGATTTCTCGCATAAAAATAACCCTAATGAGTCATCTTGCGAGAAAACATTTTGAAAAATTTTCGCCAAAAAGACCAAATGGCGGTGTTTTTTGAAAATTTGACATAGTTGTTTGAACGCCCTTCTCTGACTTTTTCCAGGCCCACACTGGCGAGGTTTTAAAAACGTATCGTGAAAATGAATGGCGTGCACACACGGCTAGTTTACACCCCCTGAAACAGCTACCTAAAGTGCTTCGACAAAAGTACGGACTTCCTTTCTGCACTCAAGCTTATTGCAAGTTCACCGAAATTTTGGCTCAACATCCAGTGCTTGCTGAAACTCCAGTAAAAAGTTACGAGTTCAGGTGATCTTCTTCGATGAAGTTTTGTATTTTGTATATGCGTTCTTTAGGACTTTCCATTTATGTGAAGCGCCTGGTGGTTTTGTAGCGGCGCTGAGAGATTTTCTCGGCGAGTCACGAATTGGGAATTGGAAGTGGCGAATGAATACGTAGATTTTAGATTTTTTGGATTTTTCTGAATTCTAACTTGTACATTTTTTAGTCTGAACCCATATAACGAGTTCAATAACCCGGCGTCAATGTTATTAGATGATACGATTATTTGCCGAAATTTGGACAAGATGGAATTTGGGCAGGATGACACCGGCGACATTTTGAACTGGTCCGTAGAATTTATTTTGAGTTTGCCGAAATTTCATCTAGTTACAGCCGATGGAAGTTTCGATGTTCGGGTGTGAATTTGTTTGCTATTGTGTTTTTTCCTAAAATTTTTATAAAAAATTCTAAAAGATCAAGCGTTTCTCAAAAAAATTTTCGATTTTCACCAAAATTTCCCATTTTTTTTCAACAAAATTTTTCAAAATTTGCTATTTTTTCACCAAAAATCGTAATTTTTTCATCAAAAGTTTCATTTTCTGAGCGTTTTTTGCTTGAAAATAAACATTTCTCAAAAAAATTTTGTATGCGGCACTGGTTTTTGCTTTTTTAGTAAAAAATTGGCTATTTTTTAAGCATAGCTTGCTTTTTTAGGATGAGCCCGAAAACCAAGAAAGCCTCGTGTTTCCATTAATTTCGAAAGAAGTGATGATTGCCCTACATTGCCTGGAACCGGGTGGAAATTTTGTCTTTAAACTGTTCACATTTTTCAATCAGGAAACGATTCATCTCCTAAACAAGTTGCTATATCTTTTTTACGAAGTCGTAATTAGAAAGCCATCATGTAGCAAGGCTAGTAATTCTGAGGTATGATGGCGTACCAAAAAATCCGAAAAGTTGAGGCAAAATCAAAAAATAATTTCGCCAATCGATTCAACTTCATGATATGGTACTCATTTTGAAGCGCTCAGAGAACTGAGTTGATTGACGACAACTTTTCGGATTTTTTCATACACGTGCCCAGAAAAGTTGGACTAGAAAAGTACTTTCCTTAAGGCCCCTTTTTCAGAGAACTGAAATTTTTAACATTTAAATTTTTAATTTTTAGGTCTATGTGATTTGCATCGGCTTTAATGGTAACACCGACTCGGATTGTGTTCTGACGAATGGTTATTACCACGTAAATTTGGAGTTTTTTCGAAAAATCAATTTTAAATTTTTTTTTCAGAAATTCCTGGATTGCGCTCGATTCTTTTGTATTCAACAGGAAAATGCGATTCGTTTCAATTTGGAGACTTTTAATAATTTATCGGTGACGGAAAAATGCTTCATCAATGAAAAGAACTTTGAAGCGATCACTCGTTGGCAGGAACTTAATTTGAACAACCTTGATCAGGAAAAACACGAAATCGTACAAATTTTAAGTCCGTGGGCTAACGATTCTTGGCATATTGATACGAACAAGTGGCAAGAAGTGATTCAAAAAGGCAAGGACTTGGCATCTTCGAAATTTCCATCCGAACCTGTAGAAATTTACTGGGCAATGGATTCTCTAACTTGGCTAATTGACGCTGGAAAACCGGACGTTGTAGTGGTGAAGAAAGTTGATGAGAAGGCCAAGATTCGTCATTCGCTATTTGTGAATTCTTACTTATTAAGAGAGTCAGTGGACAAAAATTTGGTCGACTTTGCACAAGGACCCCACTACGCTCATCATGTTCCGCCAAAAGCAATCAACGAGTCGATCCTTGCCGTCGATGCTTTTCAAATGGATAAACGTTCTTGGCTTGAGCTATTGGCAAATCTATCCAAGCATGAAAATTGCGTGGAAGAATTGCGAATTTCAGCCCGACAAAACAATTTGATGCTGAGCCGTTTCGCAGCTTCGACTTTTGTTCTGCTCAGTGTGATTTTCAACAGTGTGCAATTTGAAGAAACCGGTGTGATTGTCCTCAAAAATAAGGTAGGCCCAGGCTCTCAGATTTTGAAATTCGCATAAAATCGAGCTCAAGTTGAACCTATAAAATGTCGAATTTTCAAAAAGTTCCAACACAAACCCCCTGCTTTATTAAATAAAGCAGGGGTTTGTGTTGGAACTTTTTGAAAATTCGACATTTTATAGATTCAACTTGAGCTCGATTTTATGCGAATTTCAAAATCTGAGAGTCCTGGGTAGGCCGAGATTTTTTTATTGACAATTTATGTAATTGTGATTTTAGCTGAACGTGGACTCGGCTTTGACAGCAGCTGAACAATATACAACAAATTTGTTGGATTCCTATTTTGGGGAAAATGGTATCTTTGTTTGATCGTTCAAAATTTCCTAACTTTTGTTCTAGAGCGAACTGAAGAACTACTTCGTTTCGTGCCGATGGATTGCTTCCACCGTTCTGATGTATATGTTACGGGCGAATCTGAATATATCCGATTCGCCCGGGCGGATCTGAATATATCAGATTTGGGTTCTAGTCGACAATGTGAGTCTCATAGATTTTTATGAGTCCCATTATTTTTTTGAATCCAATAAAAAATTTATTAGACTTAGGTTTTAGGCTTAGGTTTTAAGTTTAGGCTTTAGGCCTTAGGCTTTAGGCCTTAGGTTTAGGCTTTAGGCCTTAGGCTTAGGCCTAGCGAACTGAATATATTCAGATTCAAGGCCTAAAGCCTAAACCTAAGGCCTAAAGCCTAAAGCCTAAGGCCTAAAGCCTAAAGCCTAAACCTAAGGCCTAAGACCTAAGCCTAAAGCCTAAGGCTTAGCATAAAGCATAAGCCAAAGTCTAATAAAATTTCTATTGAACTCAAAAAAATAATGGGACTCATAAAAATCTATGAGACTCACATTATCGACTAGAACCCAAATCTGATATATTCAGATCCGCCCGGGCGAATCTGATATATTCAGATCCGCCCGAGAATCTGATATATTCAGATTCGCCCGTAACATATACAATGCAATATCATTTTATAATAATAAAAAGCGTTTGGATTTAATCCTGTCAGCATAATTTTATTTTTTTCTACATTTGAATCGTTGCTCTCGTTTTTTGTTGTAAATTTTGTTTAAGTTTGTATATACCGCTTGAAGTTGTAAATAAATTTTTGTTGAAATATATAGTCCAGTTTGTTATACGTGCGAAAATTTTTGTGTAAACAAAAAAACCCTGGATACAAGTCAGGCGATTTGGAAAAGTTTTTTGAAAATTTAAACTTTCATTTTACCCCTTTGGAGTAAAAAAACTAAATTGAACAAATCGCCTGAATTTTCGTATCCAGGGTTTCGACATAGGGAACTCAAAAATCTGAAGAATTTTTTGATTTTGACCACTGGAAAGTGGAGAAAATCGTCGTTGTCAGTTTCATAACCTATCTGGATCGTTTACCCTACCCCTACTGTGCATGTATGGCCACGCTGGGTTTTTGGCATAAATTTTGGTCAATTAAAAATCGGCGAAATGGTGTTTTTAGCTAAACTTTTGTAAAAAGTTGCTTTTTTTCACAATTTTTGTTGCTAAAAACCCCATTTCGCCGATTTGTAATTGATTAAAATTTCTGCCAAAAACCATTTTTTTACGTTTTCAAGAAAGTCTAAAGATGATTTTTAGGAGAATTTTTTGAAAAATTAGCGATGTCTATGGGGACGCTGATTAGTTGAGATGTACAAATCATCAAACTGGCGAATCCGGAGTTTTTGGGGTGGTCGTAAACAAATTTCTTTTCCTACCATCTTATTCCAAAATTTTTGAATAGCCTGTAATGAACAAATCAATCGATGAAAATGTGAATTAATAGTTGTCATGTCATTAATAAAAAGTGATAAGAGCTTATTCATTGTAAATTTTTTCTTCATATTTACGATTTAATTTCATCATTCGCCTATCTAAGTTTATTTTCCTATGAATTCGAATAAAACAATCCAGAGTGACGATGGTCAAGTTTATGAATTACATGAAGATCAATGTCTAGGTCAAGGAGCTTTTGGTAGAGTCATTAAAGGAAAAAATATTTTGGTAACTAAATTTGTCATTGGATGAGTTATTTTAGATTCATATTTTTAGAATCAATATGATGTTGCTATAAAAATCGTAAGTTGCTGTAAAAATCGTCACTCTGGTCGACAAAAGATGTTGGCACGAGAAATTGAAATCCTTAAAGTCAGGAGTCGTCTTGTAAAGTAAAACAAGTTTTGAACAAGTAATTTAGGTGCTAACAAATACTAAAAATAAAAACATTGTCTCGTTATTCGCCGTCAAGACAGCCCATGAAGTTTTTATGGTAATAGAATATTGCAATTATAAAGATTTTGGCCATTATTTGTCCGAAAAAGGTGTTCTAAGTGAGGTTGAAATAGAGTATTTCTTTAAACAAGTTGGTAAGTTATTAGTAAGTTCTGCTAGATGGAAACAAATTTAGTGAATGGATTAAAAACGCTACATGAGAAAAAGATTATTCATAGGGACTTAAAACCAGAAGTAAATTTTTATGCTGTCATGGCAGAGACCGAAAAGGCGACCTTGGTTTTTAGGCCCCAATGAATTCTGTCTCCCGTGATTACTTGAGAGTATACATGGCAGGGGTGGCAAATAGGGTCCCATTAAAAGGGATGAGGATAGTTTTTCTTATTTGCAACTGAACTATCAGATCGCAAAAAGCAAAGGCGTTTATTATATGATAATTTTCATGTTTTTGTTATTTTAAAACAGGTTCCGCGATAGAATCGAGCTTTGAGACGAAGGGCATGTCACAAAATTTTTTTCATCGCTGAACGAAAATTTAGGTGGATATTCTGATAGAACTCACCGAGTTATGCAACTTTAGTTCTGGGCT
>JAQGBS010004382.1:0-10374 GCA_034698545.1 Acrobeloides obliquus
CTCGGTCTTGTCTCGGGGTTATTCCGCTAGCATGTAGTCTCATAAGTGGCCGCTTATTATGCAGTCTCTGTATATTAATAGTGCCCTTAGTTGCTTATAATAAACTATAAATTATCGCTAGCCAACCCTACAAGGCACCATATACAGGGACCACATCTGCCCTACCGATCTGATAAAGGAAATTTCCAATTTGTCACGAGTGGAAAATGCCATACATGTCATTTTTCTCTGCGGAAATGAATTTTACCTGTCTCGTTTATGCTCTGTTTCTGTAACAACAGCGCCGTCATCTCCGTCGTCATCATTTCCGGCTTCATAATGTTTTCGAAGACTCCTTCGGCTAACAACGAGCTCTCGCTCTTCGTCTTGGAAACGTATTTCAAGGTTAATAGTGCCGATGTCAAGAGTCTTCTTTGGCACTTTGCCTTCAGTTACATAGGAAGATGGAAGACGGAACTTGACTTTTCTTGAGCCGGGCTATAAAGTTACTATATCAATAGCCTTACAACGAATATTTAAAGATCTACAATGGGTACGGCTCAAGAATGCTGAAAATTTAGGTTTGAGTGCTCCGGGGCCCTATATATCTTTTTCGACTCATGGGGGGGGGAGGAGTACATGCACCCCTTCGATACGGCACTGTCACAAAAACATACATCAGGGTTTTTGTTTCAATAACCCAAATTTCAGGGTTTGGTTTGGGTGCAACTAGATAAAAACCTCATTTTTCTATCAAATGTTGGACAAAATTTGGGCAAAAAGTGCCCCCTCCCAATACCTGGTGGTCCCCCCCCCCCCGGTTATGTTCTTGCCCCTCCCCCCATTCCGCCAATGATCCTTGGTCCTGCTAGACACGATTGTTCCAATTATTTTTACGCTCATCTATTACCTTAATTCCATCATCGCAATCATGATATACTTTGAGAACTGGATCAATACCAGTAAGTTCTGCAGTCCTGCCGCTAAGACTGAATTCTCCATTGGCATTGGTGTAACCAGCATCAAGCTGATCATCTGGATCGGGTCCTAAAGAGTGAATAATCTATATGACTTTATGTCCTTAAATCAAGTTTACCATCATCTTCATCCCACAACTTTACACGAACATTTCTGGCCGGTGCTGAACCACACAATAGCTTTCCTTTAACAGAAATTGATTGATCTCTAATAGCCAGAGTAACAGCACATAGGGCTGTTAGAACTAATAATGTTTTCATGGTCCCTTAATATATATTTTTAGGTGAAAATTTCAATCATTTCATCCGAAACTGTCCCCCTCCCCCATTTCACGTGATCTCCATAATGCAGCGGATAAGAAAGCCGCTCGTCCGATCTGGCAACTTAAACAACTTTCGGCCCGCAGGTTCGATCTCGCAAGATAAAACTTTTGATTTTCAGGGAGTAAATAAATTTTGTTCTAAAAAATTTAAATCAATAGATTTTATCCTAGAGGAGTCAACCTATGGGCTCAACGTACAACCCAATATAATATCAGGCATGTGAAATATCATCATTACTGTTGGAGACTCTTTAAGTACACGTAAAAATTCTTATCCTGATTTATTTCAACGAAATACTTGAATAATATTGACTACATGTTAATATAAAGCAAAAAAAGTAAAATATCATAAAAAGAACCGTTAAAAATTTTTGTTTAGTGAATAAAGTGCCGTAAAAAGCAAAAAAACAAAGAAAAAAATCAACAAAAAAAATATACCCAAAAAATGATTAGCTAAAAAGCAGCTGTTTTATGACCATTATAAAAAAAGTTTACAGACCCCATCTCTCCTTTCTGGTATATAGATGGAACAAGAGAAACGATGCGTTTAAGTAATAGGTACAAAGGGCTTTTATTGCTTTAAGAATATATTGTACTTTGATTTGTTTATTATAATGAAAGTGGTCTTTTCATGTGGACATCGACGGCCGAGTACTTCTCCATGCTGATAAAGAGAAAAGCGTCGTCTAAGCTTTGATAAGCTAATAAGGAAAAAGAAGCTAATTTTAATGTGACCAACGATCAATTTTAAAGATGAATATGGAAAGATAAATAATAATAAAAACATAATAAACTGGAAACCGAGGACTACGACGCTATGGCTGGCCTTCAGCATCGTTTCAAGCAACGCTCGCGAGCCCTACGAGCTGCGATCCCGAGAGCCAATAAAGAAAGATTTTGCGATGTACAAGGTGTGCGGAAATTATCCGACACCCCCATTTATTTCGATAATTGATCAAATTAAACAACCTTGTGTACAAAACGACAAAACAAAAACAATATTCACTCAAAATGACCACCATTCGCCTGAATACATAAATCTAATCTTGTTGAAAAATTATCTACAATTTTATAAGCATTTCCATCGGCATGTCTTTCCAAGCTTTGATTAACGCTTTCTTCAATGATTCAATCGATTGATGTGATTTCGAACATGCCCTCGATTCTAAATAATTCCAAATCGAGTAATCAAAGATATTCAAGTCCTGAGAATTTGTAGCCCAATCATCTTTCGAGATAAAATCCGGACAGTGCTCTCATGAAGGAGGGACAGATAATTTCTGCATACCTTGTATATCCATGTCATGGTGATTTTTGTGTGCTTAAATCGGAGAAAATTCGAAATTTTAACAATTAATCATGCTATTCTACTCAGCTCGCTGAAACGAGTAGAACAATGCCATATCATGGGGTTTTCCATCCCGAGCCCATGGCCGAGTGGCTAAAGTAAGGATGGCAATCAGACGTTAACAAATACCCCCCCCCCCCCCAAAATTTTGAGTTCTTGATCGGTTGACCATAAAGGAGATTTTGTCGGCCCTTAAGCCTTGAAGATTTTCAAAAAAATTTGATCGGGCGACTTCGAAATTGGTGATCGGTTGACCCCCTCCACAATTTGGGGGGGGGGGTTGGGTGGGATTTGTTAACGTCTGATGGCAACCCCCTATTTGAACTTTTGTCCCTTCCCCACATTTTTTTGCCACCTCCCGTCATTCCGGCCTTCGGGCGGAATGGGAGAAGGTGGCAAAAAAAGATTGTTTTACGGATATGATAAGAACTGCACTAATATGATCAAGTTTTTCACTAAATTAGAGCCATGTTAGAATTTAATATTGACTTTTAAACAGGGTTTATGATTTCTTGTTATGATTTTTTTCTGAATTTTTATCTGTCAATCATATGATTATTTTTTGGGAGGTCAGATGAAATTTTTTGTCAGCAAAATTATTATCTTATTTAGATTTTATGAGACCTTATTACATCTAAACTCAAATATCCTGGAACATTTATTGTTGTTTTCATTTTTGGCTTTAATTACAAAAATTTATTACAAAAAATATTACATAGGCAAAAAATTTTTAGAGAAGATCACGTTCTTCTTTAGGGAATATTGTTTCCAAATTGATAATTCCGATATCAAAAATTTTCTTTGGGACACTACCTGAAGTGATATATTGAGAGGGGATGTGGAATTTCACTTTTCTCTTCCCGGGCTAAAAATTTTTTTAAATTATATAAGGAAAATTGTGGGATCACCTTGACTCCATCATCACAATCATGATAAATTTTTAAGATTGGGTCAATTGAAGTCAATTCTCGAGTTGATCCTTTAAGTTGGAAATTTCCTTCATCATCGGTATAGCCTTCATCAAGAACATCATCTGGGTCGGGGCCTGAATTTTTTTCCATAATTACGGCGCTGTACATGTTCATACGTGTTCCTTAGTTTTTACCTACGTCACTCTCTGGGGGAGGGTCTCCTCTTGGAGAGCGAAAGATTGTGGGGTCAAGAGAGGTGGGCCTTTTCAAAAGTTTCAATTGGTCTTCTCATTTATAAAGTAATAAAATTTCAAAATAATATCATACCATCATCTTCGTCCCATAATTTCACTTTGACATTTCCAGCCGGTCTGTTACCGCAAAGAAGTTTTCCTTTGGCCCCTACTGCTTGTTGTCGCATTGCCAAAGAACAAGAAACAAAGGCAAAAATTAAAATACATACAAAGAGCGATTTCATTTTCTAAATATTCTACTATATTAAACGTGTAATGTGTGTTTGTCTCTTTGTCGGACGATCTCGAGAACGCTTGATTTAAACCCTCAGTGCTAGTGCAAAAGTTGTGGGGGACGATAAGAGAAGACGATTGACACCATGATCATCGAAATCGGATATAGTGACACCCATGACTAGGAAAATTTCAACGACTGACTAGTGTAACTTTTTCAAGATAACCTGCTGACTAGTTTGATTTTTTTAAAGATCTATATTTTAGCTTCATAAAAAACCAAACTAGTTAGTAGGTTATCTTGAAAAAAGTTACACGAGTCGTTGAAATTTCTCTAGTCAACTCTATTCAGGGGTGTCACATGGAGAGTTGACTGTAATCGGTACCAGAATTTTGGCACCGGAAATTCGGAATCTGGATTCCGACACATCACTACTAAGTCGTAAAATTATAATTTTTCCATATATGTAAACATAATAAAATCAAGAATTGAAAAATTGATTATATTCTAGTTTGTTTACCTCTGATAAGCATCCATTAAGCAATGATTTTTTTTCATATCTTCTACCCAATCTTGACCGGAAAAATAAATGAGCGATTTTTGATCGGATAGCCATAAAAATTAGAAAAAATTCGTTTCAGAGGACATTGTCATAAATTTTTATTTGTAAGAAATCAAGACCAAAAAATTTAAATACAAGGTACGTTAAAAGTTCGTGATCACCAGTGTTGTCCTGTATACACATGTGTTGTGTACACACCAGTGAAATCGTCGTAGGAATTGAATTTGTTTCCTTTATAGATTGGTTATTCACGACAAAAGAAAATTTTGGGTCAATGTGTTTAACTCACGAGTACTCAAGCGTACACAACACAGTGTGTACACGGTCAGCAGTCAACTAAAAAATACACAGCTAGAACCATCGAGAGGGAGCTCGAAAATACACAACTAGAACTACGAATGAAATTTTATTGTAAACTCTTTCGTTGTACTTTTTTGTTGTAAATCCTTTTGTTGTGGAAATTTAGTTGTAAATTTTTCGTATTACACATTGTGTACTCACGTGTGCACATTATGTTTTGTACACATGAGTACACAATGTGTACACATGTGTTTGCGCACACGTGTGCTGCGTACACAAACACATGTATACTCATGTGTACAGGGGACAACACTGGTGATCAACTTCAATTTTTATAACAAACAATATATAACAATAACAAAACAAAAGCTATTCAAAATATCCTCCTTTAGCTTCAATACATTTATTTAATCGTTTCGGGAAATCATCGACGATGTTATTCATTCGCTCCACTGTGATTTCTTCTGTCCAGGCCTTTACCAGAGCTCACTTCAATGATTCAACTGTCTTGTGTGGCTTCGAACATGCTGTAATTATTTTTTTCTAAATGCTCAAGGAATTTGAATTATTTTCTTCTTAATATACAGATTTTATTGATTCAGGGAAAAACTATTCGTTGCAACCCAGGTGCAAGTTGTTTGAATTTTTGTATTTTTTCCGAAAAATCAAAGAATGACATCATTTTTTAGGCTGATTTTTTTGGCTACTTTTAGAAATTTATTTACAAAATTTCATCTTGTAGCGAAGATCATCTTCGCCCTTTGTTTTATTTCCGATAATTACATCTCAACTATGACGTACAACAATTTTTCTTTTTTCCTTTGATAAAAGCCAGTTTCAAAACAATATTTCAGTGCTGATCAATGAACGCTCTTTCACAAATTATTTTTAAACCAATTTATTATAGAAACATTAATCAACAATATCGAGCCATTCGACAAACGTCGAAGAAGATCAGCATGAAGAAATGTTTATAAAATGTTTGACATTGCGGTTTAGTCAGGAATCTTTTTTTTCTTGAAGGTTAAAGGAAATTTTTTTGTTGAATTGTGATTATTTTTTGATTTAATAAAAAGTTTATATTTCTCTGAAAATTTTCACCAAAATGGCCCTATATAGTCGACCCTCGATAAGAAGCCCTTCCAGAAGCCCGAAGATAGGACGCTATCCCCTGATAAGACGAGACCCTGGGGCCGGTCCTAGTGAACATTTTCCGGTGTAAAAGTATCTCGATAAACGCCACCCTCGATATGATGAAACCTTGGGGCCAGTCTCAAGGGGCGTTTTTATGCGAGAAATTAGAGCTTCTGAAAACCGAAACTGAAAAAAGTCGAAATCGAATAGTCAAAACCGATAAAGTCGAAACCAAAACCAATTAACCCAAAACCGATCCTTTAAACCAGAGGAAGCATAGTTCTCTCGGTACGCTGCCGGATCATCCGATCTTGCAAATTAAGCAACGTTGGGGCCGGAGCGTCTAAGTTCGATTCGGTTTCCGAAGCCTTGAGCATGTAGAATCTTCTGGCTCCGGGGCGTTGGGCATGTACAAAAAGCTCAGTAATTTGGGAGTAGATCCTTTTGTGGGCTGCGCACCCCTCATCCCTCCTGAAAATGAATAGAAGGAGAGAGAGGCAGGAAAAAAATCGATAAAAACGGATGTTAAAAAAACATTATACTAAATGTGTGTAAAACCGAAAAAAGCCGAAACCGACACCGAATGTTTGAAAACCGAACAGCCAAAAGTTTTACCCCAGTGGGGTCGAACCTGCGGGCCTAATGTTGATCAACTTGTCAGATCGGATGGTCGGCTTTCTTAAACTATACTATGGATTGCCAACCTTTTTATTATCTTCTCGTTAAGCAAACTATAGAACGCCCCCCCCTATATAGGGTTATTTTATTGGAAATTAAAAAACTATAAAGATTTTGAAACAAATTGCGCAAAAAATATCAAAAAGTCAGTTTATTGTACACCCTGTATAACTTTTTTTAGCATAATGTATAAAACTATTATCCTCATATCGATTGTTTATATTTCTTTTTGTGCTGCCGAGCCAAAACAAATCCGACAGTGCACTTGTGATGAAGTACAAAACTGTTGGGAAGAAGCTAGAGAAAAATTTGAGCCTTGTAAAAGTTCTTGTATGGTAAGAAAAAATCAACATTTTACTTTAAAAAATGTTATTTTTTAAGCAAAAACTGAATGCTCCCGGACTTGATCATGATGCAGCGGTGAAATGTTTTGAGGAGAATAAACCACAACGAATGGAATGTCATAAACAGTTGCGAGAAAAAATGTAAGGCTCTTAGGGATCTTCGATGACCTGTCAAAATCTTTTGATACTAAATTTGAGACTTGAAAGGATCAAGACTCGTTCAGCTTCAGCATAAGATAAAAGCCCAATGAACAAAAACTCCATGGGACATAGGTCACACTTTTTGGGTTAAATTTTGCACGTTTAGGTGCACTTTGGACGAGAATAAAATGATCGATGTCAATGAAACTTGGCAAGGACGTGGGCATGGTCATGGACACGGGCATAAAAAGAATCACAACCATCATAATTCTAGTGATTCTAACTCTATTGAAGAACATGGAAGTGAACATGGACATGAGCATGGCCATGAACATGGACATTTCAGAAGGGGATTTTTCATGTTTATTAAGAAGGCCTTTGGTAAATCTGGTAAGTGATCAAAAAATCTATAGGAATATTAATTTTCCTCCATTTAGGCAGAGAATTTACCAAATGTATGCATCATTGCTTCCGCCATAAGCGTCAAAATATCAACTGTGCCAAGAAAAATAAGTAATAATTTAATTTGTTTAATTTTCAAATTTTGATTTTTTATCTGTCATCCCAACTTTCCTTATCACCGATCCAATTCTATACAGAATTTTGACCTAGTAGGGTTCAGTAGATCAGTAGTGCTTGCCAGAAATGCCACCCTCACAGGCATACACAATAACAGGACGACAAGAACGCAACGATCGAACAGGACGATTTTTTACTTCCGATCTCAGCTCCTTTAGGGAATTTTTAGATAGTGTAAAAGACTTTTTTTCTCAACTTTTTATCCTGAGTAAAAAAGTCTTTGACGTCATATCAAAATTCCTTTTAGGAGCCAAGATCTGAAATCGTCCCGTTTTTACTCCGTTATTGTTCATCCCGTGTTTGTGTTGTTTGAACTATCCTTCCATTCCGTTATTGTGTATGTCATCTCACAGGATTAAACGCAAACTTTACTCATGAATGATTTTAGCTGTGGTGTGCGCCGCATGCCAAGAGAAGAATTCCGAGAACATATGCAACAATGCATGAAAACCGATGAGAAAATGCCTCGTCTTCAACTTTGTGAATGTCTGAAAGAAGCGGGACTTCAAAAAATCGAATGTGACCAAAATATTTTGGATAAAAACTTGTAAATAACATAACTTTATTTATTTTAAATTAATGTTTTTTATATATTTAACAAGCTTTCGAAGGCGGCCCTGCCGGCCGTGAGCTTGACGTTTAAGTATTCGATTGCAAAATAAAACTCTATCGTTCACTTTCACATTTGAACTTCGAAATTTTCTTAACTAAAACATCCAATACAACTAGGATTCGATTACAAAATAAGGGATGCATTCCTAAGTTGAATCGTAAGGCCCCGTACGAGTCATGGTTTTTTTTAATTTTTAGGTTTCAAAAATAATTTTTTTTTAATAATAGACCGCAGAAACTTAATTTTATTTAAAAAATTGAATTTTTAAGACTAATAAATTAAAATTTTGCGTTTTATGATCGTTTTAAGCACCCACAAATCCTACGGGGTATCCACGGTTATGGGTAGCATATACGCCCTACGGGGAAACTATGACCCGTACAGAGGCCCTATGGTTCAACTTAGGAACGCACCCAAGATTATACTGCAACAAAAGGTGCTTGAAATCGATTACAAACTAAATCTATTATTCACATTTCCGCAGCAACATTATAGAACAAAGCTAACAATATCTTCTACTTGAAGGGGGTACACGCACAGTACGCTTCTCGAAAAAATTTTTCTCTAAATTGGCTGATTTTTGGTACTCGGAGGTTTTCGGGTACGAGAAATCGATTGACGCAAGTCTCGAGTTCCGAAAAGATGACCCCTTATCGAGGTACCCCATGTTAACAAATCAATGTTTTTCAACTTTTTTTACTTTGGCTCCAAATTGGCTGATTTTTGGTACTTAGGGTTTTCGAACATGGGGTATCCCGATAGGGGATCATGAAAATCTTTTCGGAACTCGGGACTTGCGCCAATCGATTTCTCGTGCCCGAAAACCCCCTGAGTACCAAAAATCACCCAATTTACGGGTGATATTTTGAAAAATTTCCCCAAAAATTGCACTTTTCATTTAATTTTCAGACGACAGAGGACTATAGCCCACTTGGCTATGGTAGCGGTAGTGGTATTTTTAAACTTTCGCATGTGGTATTACGTTGCGGTATTTTTGGCCAAACTCAGATGCGGGTGGTATTGCGATAGCGGATTACCGTCCGCAGCCGTCTCTAATAGCCATTAATATAAAGAAAGAGAATTTCCAATAGTGTCAATATAGTTTTTCTGCATTTTTTCATTTATACGAAAAGGAAAATCACAACGAGTAGCTAAATAATGCGTTTGGTCTATTTGTTTTAAGCAACAGCTTTATGACTCGTATTCTTTCTGACCATCGGCTTCTTTCAATTCATGTTTGTGCGATCAAAAATTTAGATTCATTTAACTTTTTTAAGCGATAGTTTTTTATATTTTTTTTAACCGAAGCACTTAAAACATTTTTGTTGAGAAATCGGGGTTAAATCAATTATCCACAAATCCCCCACCCACTATGTCTGTTTGTCGGTTTATCTCCGTTACCTTTTCGGATTCGCATGCGGTTTTTTTTATATAACTTCGTAGGGAAAAACTTATCCTAAAACATTAAACGCGCTATGTTCGTTTGTCTGTCTGTGCATCTCCGTAACCTTAATTCCAATTCCATTACGGCCTATTCTAATCGGTAGGGCTTGGTGAGAGAAAAAAAACACACCAAAAATAATACCGCATTATTTTTGTGTGTTTTTCTCTCTCACCAAGCCCTATCGATTAGTATAGGCTGTAATAGAATTGAAATTAAGGTTACGGAGATAGCACAGACAGACAAACGAACATAGCGCGTTTAATGTTTTAGGATAATAAGTTTTTCCCTCTCGAAAAAAATTTTTTTTGAAAATTTTTGTAAAAAATAAGTTTTCTAGGGGTAATTTTATGCGAGAAATCGATTCCGCGCATTCCCGAAGCATGAAAACGCTTCCTTGACCCTGACTCAAGGAATGGGGATGGGTGTATTGAAGCGAAAATTAAACATTTTCGAATTCAATACACCGATTTCTTCCCTGAATCAGGGTCAAGGAAGTGTTTTCACGGTTCGAGAATGCGCGCAATCGATTTCCCGCCTAGAAAAACCTAAGAATCGACGGTTTTCTCATAAAAA
>JAQGBS010004383.1:0-10373 GCA_034698545.1 Acrobeloides obliquus
TCTTGTATTCCAAAGAGAGTTCCCATTGTCATTGTAGACGGATGATACGTTCTTTAAAGAAAAAAATTATTGGATAGTTCAAGAAAATATTTACTGCCCCAAAAATGATTGCAAAGTGTCTTAGAGGCAAAGATGGAGATGTGCAAAAATTTTCATAGAATTTGGACAGCTTTAAATTGAAGCAGGATTCGAACCCGACCCTATATGCTGAAAATCTGTCACTTTAGCCACTCGGAGATAGGCTTGATATGGAAAATATTATGGTATTCGTTAAAATCGATTGCGAGCATTCCCAAAGCGTGAAAATGCTTACTTGATCTTGATTCAGGGAAAATATAGATTTTTAATTTTTTTTAAAGCACTAGTATTTGGTTTGAAAAGACGTTTATCCATCAATATGCCTTTATGGTGCAGTGATAAAGCAGCGGCTTAGTGGTCACAAGGTTGCGGGTTCGAATCTCGCTAAGGGTCAAAGTTTTTTTCATAAAGCAATTTTTCAAAATTTTCGATTTTACTTTGTGCAAAAACTTTGACCCTTAGCGGGATTCGAACCCGTGAACTTGTGATCAATAAGCCGTTGCTTTGTCACTGCACCACCAAGGCTTGTTGATGGAGAAACGTCTTTTCAAACCAAGTACTATTATTTTTAAAAAAATTAAAAATCTATATTTTCCCTGAATCAGGGTCAAGGAAGCATTTTATAAATTATTTAAAATGCTCTTACTATAGCTCTATCAGATACCGCAAAAGTGACATATGTTGTTACTGCAAACGAATCTCCAATCAAGCTCACTGCATAGATAGTATTGCGAATACCAGTGCCTCCCATGACTATTCTACCGCTCATGCCTTAAATAATATTATAGGGTTTCCCCAGCCTAGACAAAAACTCATCCATGGTGAAGTGGCAAGCAGTGATATGAAAATGTACAATTTTCGTGTACGTTTACGTGTACGTGTATTACACGTTCATGTAAAAATGAACGTGTACGTGTACTACACGTACAGGTACAAGTACGTAAGTGTTTTTTCCGTGTACCGAATTTTTCTCATAATCCATCGTTTTTAAAGTAAAATAAAAGGATTTTTTTTGAAAAAAATGATATTTTTTGGTAGTATACGTACACGTTCATATAAATAGAACGTGTACGTGTAGTACACGTACACGTTCATAGTTGAATGAACGTGTACGTGTAGTAAAATACACGTTCTTACACGATAAGAACGTGTCGTGTAATACACATTCATCATCACTGGTGGCAGCGGCTCATATTACTCTTGTATACTCTAGAGTTCGATCTCGTAAGATCGAAAATTTTTTGGATGATTCAAAAAAGTTTTCAAAATAGACCCAACATAAAATTGATCGTAAATTTTGCTTTTTATTATTTCCTTGAAATACTATCTACTGAGCCATACGTTAGCTGGGCACACTAAGATTGAAAATAGAAAAAAGTTTGTTTGAAAAATTTTTTAAAACGACTTACACTAATTGACTCAGAGCGCTGAGACGAGTAGAACGAATACCATAACATGAGGTTTTTTACCCCCCCCCCCCATGGCCGAGTAGCTAAAATGACAGATTTGTAGTTTATAGGCACGTGTTCAGATCCCGCTTTGAATTTAAAGTTGTCCAAATTTCGTGAAAAATTTTGCATATCTCTGTTTTAGTCTCTACAATACTTTGCACTCATTTTTTGGTCAAAAAATACTTGCTGGAGCTATTAGTAATAGTGATTCTCATCTTTTTTTAAACCTAATATTACTATAAAGCTCCAGCAAGTATTTACTGGCCAAAAAATGTTTGTATTATATTTTATAGGCCAAAATAGAGATATGCAAAATTTTTTAAGGAATTTAGACAGATTCAAATTCGAAGCGGGTTTCGAACCTGAGCCTATAAACTACAAATCTGTCACTTTAGCCACTTGGTCATGGGTTCGGGTTGGCAAACTTCATGTTCTGGTATTCGTTTTACTCGTCTCTATGAGCTGAGTCAATTGGTGTGAGTCGTTTAAAAAAATTTCAAACAGAACTTTTTTGATTGCCGTCGCCAAGATGGGATCGAATCAGCGACTGTATGGCTCAGTTGATAGTGTTTTAATGGAAAAATGGTATGCAAACTTCTACGATAGTCTCCTTTAATAACTTTTTTTGAATTTCTCAAAAAATTTTATATGGAGGGAACAAACCCTCGACCAATTGAGTGTAAAGTGAGGCACTTGCTACTTCACCCTGGATGATAAGATTTTTATCTTGTCAGAAAATCCTGTATAAGGTGAAAAATAAAAAGATTTAAATACCCTCAAATTCGACTTTACTGTTCGAGCCTATTAATGTGCCATTTCGATATTGGGCAATACCGGATTGATTGATTGTTTTGCCAAGAGCATAACCATAAAGCATCATTGCGTCATACATGAATTTTGCATATCGCGAAGCCTAAAACGACAGAAAACGTCATACACGAACTGATTCGTTTATCCATTTTCCCAGTTTATCATTTCTCATTTCATTTGAGAATGATCCCAAATTCATTAAGAATCTATTTTGGTAACACGGAGAAATGTTGAAAAGTGCTCTTGGATGGTAACCAGGAGATCCGGGTTTGAGTCCCGGTCAAAATTTCCTATATTTCCACGTTCTCGGCGTGGTTAATCCGAGCTCCACTATTTCCAAAAATATGAGCTTATCAAAATTTTGATAATCTCATATTTCTATTAATTTTATACCTGTGTCGCATTGCAACTAGTGCAATTAAATGGAGGCCTACGAACTTTATCGAGAACGTCATCCGAAAAATTTTTGTATGAGCTCGCAAAACTGCTCGACATGTCAACATGGATCTAAAAATTACTTGTCACTGTAAAACGATGTTTTTCAGCTATTTAATCACCTGTAGACCAAGTTTTGCTATGGCCTTCGCATCAGAATCTCTACCATCTGGGTTTGCTGATTTATCAACCCAAAAGGGTACCGTTTCATTGCCAGCTATATATATTGGGTTGTTCAGAAAGTATCTCATCTATCTTTATTCTACTAAATCTCGATCCAGAAATCCGACTTCTATAGCGTGCGGAAAGTAACCGGCTTTTACAGATTCCATCGAATCTTTATAAAAATGACTCCATAAGGGGTTTATCTTTGCGAGGAATCGATTGCGCGCATTACCGACCCCGTGAAAACGCTCCTTGACCCTGATTCAGGGAGAGCGTGAGTATATCGAAGCGAAAATCGCATAGTTCAGTGTCAGCATACACTTTTGCCTAATGATGAAAAATTTTTTTGTCGAAAACAGATTTCTGGATCGAGATTTAATAGAATAAAGATAGACGAGATACTTTCCGAACAGCCCAATAAAATAGATTTAACTTAAAAATAAGATATTGGTAAAAAATATTTTAAATTATAAAAAATACCTAATTGAGCAGTTATGGGTAGGCTGTCCACGTCATTTTTGATGAAGGTGCAATTTTTATCTCAGGGTGAAACTGGTGGGCGAAATTTTATTTGAGAGTGAAATTTTCACTCCCCCCTCTCGACTGACCATGAAAAGGAGTCGTGGAGGGTGAAAAAGGGTGTTGAGTAGTGATACCACGAAATCGAATGCCAAATTTCGTCACGAAATCACGACGAAATTTGTTTCGTAACTTTTTCTATTTATTTTCATAAAAAGTGGTCAAAATAAAAGTTGTAGAACGCAATTTTGTGTTTTTTTTTAATATTTTTCATAAAAGCCAAAGAAAAAAATTTGGAGAACCGATTTCGTGTCATCACTAGTGTTGAGGGTAAAATTTCACTATAAAAAATGAAATCTGGATACCAAGTTATAGGTCATTTTATTCTTATTTGCAGGGACTTGAGTAAAAAGCGAATTTTGGCTTTTCGCTTAATACACAGGCCTTTACCCCATAAATTATTTGTAATGCAGAAAATAAATGAAATAATATTAAAGAATATTAAAATTTAAGAAACCAAATTTAAACCAAAAAATTTGGAACTACTACACAATAGGGGGGGGGAGCCATTTACGTGAAAAAAGCTTAGAAAATTTTTTTGACACCTCTAGGGAGTAAAAACATGTGGGAAATCCGCATTTGACAATTACGAAGCGAAAATATGCTTCCCAGATTCATACTGTATATTGAAGCGAAAAATTGCAAAAATGCGATTTTTTGACTTCTCGCTTCAATACACAGGCCTTCTCTGAATCAGGAAAGTGCTTTTTCGCTTTGAAAATGTCAAATTCGGATTCCCCGCATGTTTTACCCCTAGAGGGGTCATTTCCAGAAAAATTTCCGAAAATTTTTTCACGTGGATGGCCCCCCACTGTGTAGTAGCTCCTAATAATTTAATTACCATATAAACCATTACCATCGATCGAAATATCCGTATCTGGCAAAATATACACATATTCATCAGTGTTCATGCCCGAATCAAACATTTTTAAAGAAAATTTACGAAGTTGAGTCAAATCATCGAAGCAAAGAAGAATTACTATAAAAATATTGGGTACTTATATCAATGCGATTTTTTGTTAAAGTTAAAGGAAATTCGAAATTTTAAAAACCATTCGACTTGCTCCCCATGACGAGTCATGAATGGAGAGGGGATAGGTCATCAGTCCCCGACGCCGGGGGACCCCCTCCTAAAAAAAGGTCGCCAAACTGCGGAGGGGGAGGTGGGTCATACAAACAAAAATTATGGACCGGGGTCTGTGCAACTGTGATGGCGATTCGTGTTAAAAATTTCGAACTTCCTACAATTTTAGCAAAAAACGTCGTGATATACTCTGTTTTCCGCTGTAAAATAAAAAAGTGGGTACGTCATTGTGAAGTGCATAAGAAAGCCGTCCGCTGCTGGAAAATTTGCATATTTTTTCTTCTTATGTACAAAGTTTGTCAAAATAGGGTCTACATCGAATGGAAAACCAAAATTACCGAGCTTGGAAATGGCGCTTGTGGGATGAAGCTCCTACTCTGTGCCGTATGCCGTGGATTTGCAGAAAAATTCTACGGCCAATACAAGTCTCTCACCAAGATTCCTTACCCGATTCACAACGTCGTACCCACTTTTTTGTTTTACAATAGGAAACAGAGTATAAGCTGTTCTGTTGCCAAAAAATGTAAAAAATTAATTTTTTTTTAATAAAAATTCTTGCGAACCCTCTTATAAATCCTACTTCGAGATCGTGCTTTTAGCTGTTCTATAGTGTAATTAATGTCTGATTGAGCCCAACTTGTTATTGCTCCTTTATAAGTTACTACACAGTCATTCCGCATAGATGAGATGGACTAAAATTATATAGAAAATTCTAAAACTTTTGGAACGAGTTGGGATTCGAACCCGCACTTTCGACCCGAAATGCCGCAGCGCTACCACTAAACTATGACCTTTTTATCATTTTTCAGAAATGCACTTTTAAAATCCATTAGAAATCGGCTGAGCGTATTGCCGAGCCTTGAAAACGCTTCCCTGACCTGTATTTGCATATTTTCGCTTCAATACACACATATCTTCCCTGAATCAAGGCCAAGAAAGTTTTTTCAAGGTCGATAATGCGCGATAACGATCCCTCCCATAGAAAACCACATATATATCTTGGTGAAATTAAAAGTTCTTTTTTTGGATACCCTGTATATTTTTGGCCAGGATTTCATGCTGAATTCGAATTCGCAACAAAAAAAAATTTTTAAGTTCTCTGAGGGTCTATGGGCCCATTTTTAAAAGAGCACACTTCGATTTAGATCGTTTTCGTATTTTAGCCATAGATCTTCGTAAAACTTGAATTGAAAGATGGTTGACCACTTATTGAAAAGCTGGAAATCAGCTCTACAACTTTTATATAGACATAATGTTTTCGCTTCAATAAAAAGTTATATTCCAATCTTTGAGGCATATCCTGATTTTTTAGAGGGTTTTAGAGAAATATCGACTAGTTTGATCCGATTATGAGTGTTTTCAACCAAGGTGATCTTGACAAAAAGATTACGCCGAGTCCCACTCCAATGTCGTTTCAAATCAAGCCGGACTTTTTTTACCTCAAAATCCTTTTGAAAAGTCAAGCAAGAACCACCCTCAACTGTTTGATAGATTATCGAAAATAAGCTCCATTTGAAATACACTATCATGTCACAAACAACATTTGATAGGTCTAAAATCTCAGTTTTTGTTGTTAGGATTTTTTCCAAAGTTTATATTACCAGCAAAATTCGGAACAATGCTCATGACGTTAGGGAAAACGCTATTATCCGCAAAAACACTCGCAAAGGTGTTGCCCCATAATAAAACAGGGATGTTATAGTAGTTGGCTACATTTCCGGTTACAGTGGCAGCTAAAATTGAGCAAGATATGCTGTTTTAGATTGCGTCATATTCAGAGTGCGAAAGTAGGCCAAGGCTGAGAAGCAAGATGTTTTGAAGTACAACCTGATTCACTGGCTTAAACGCAAGCCCACGGTTGGGACCTGAAACACGGATCAGGTCCTAACGCGGGGTATTCTTCAGAAACGCCTAGTAACCGGTTTAGCCTCAGTTGGCCTTTTCGCTCTCTGATCGTCTTACGATCAATGCAAGGTGGTCCGATGATCATATCCACTTTCTTATCAAAGATCAACGAATACGAGACACCTGCCGATGAACTGATCATGCATTGTTCATATTCTACGGTAAAACTAAAATTCATGCGATGGCCAAATTTTCTATTAGCCAGGGTAAATGTACAAATCCTGTCGGATCAATGGATTGAGAGCCCCATCAATTAGGCCACATTCAATGAGTAAACTCGGGACGCGGGGGCTGAAAATCGGGAAAAGTGTTTCTACCCGGACAATCGGTATTAGTTCGGTAGAGGGACCACAGCCAAAAAAATTTTTTAAATTGCTCTTTCAGGGTAATTTTATACGTAGAATCGAAAAATCGCATTCTATAGTTACTTTCTTGGACATGACAGTCCGGGCCATAAAAAATCGCGGCCTTGTCGCACCCCTGATCCTAGGGGCGTGGAGAATCTGCTGCCCTCTGCCTTTCAATTAGAAAATCAGGAAAAAGCTTGAAAACCGGAAAATCCTGAAGCAAAAAAGCTTTAAAGGTTTTTTAGCCGTTGAGGAAGGTGTGGCAGGGCCCGGAGGAGGGGTGTATTGAAGGAAGAGTAACCTTGGATATGGAATTTTGGAACTAGTGTCGATTAGGTATCCCACTGAATTACCCCTAGAGAGGTCAATTTCCGATGATGAAAAAATTTTTTTCAAAAAATTTCACGTTCCTTAATCGATATTAGTTCAGGAATTGTTGGTCTGATATCATCCCACATACTTTATAATAGTCCCTGCTGGTAACAATCTCTCATTATAAATCCGATTAACCGCTAGAATCGCAGCCCCAGCCGAATTATCGAGATCCATAGCAAAGCTTGAATTTCGTGAAATCATCATTCCCACATTCACTACAAATGAAGACCCCGGGGTTGTAGTTGTAGCAAAGAGATTCATAGATGTGGTGGTTGTTGGTGTAAGAGGTGTAGTAGTGGTTGTTGTAGACGTAGTAGTAAGCGCGGTTGTTGTGGTTGGAAGCAACGATGTTGTTGTATCAACTTGGGCCATACAGTTTTGAAGCAAGAGTAAATGCAATAAAATTAGAATTAGGACATGAGTCGACATTTTACAAAAACCAAAATCGTAAATCTTGATCCCTTACTTAATGATAATCAAGAAATTTCTGGCTTTTCTGAAAACAGTCAGAAAAACTAACTACTTTATGAAGAGGCGTTTCTGACGATCTTAATACAAACTTACATGTTTTTGGTTCTATGGTGCTTTTATTCCTTTTTATTAAAAATTTATAAGTTTTCTTCGTCTGTGACTTTAACCTACGGTATTATTCATAATAAAATCGTATCATTTTATATCCTAAGATGTTGGAGTGTGCGAATAAGACAAATTTGAAAGGCAATAAAAACTAATAAAACAGGATTAGAAGACTTTGAAAGCATCACACCAATAAGTTGAAGGAATAAACTTGCGTGAGTCGTTGCGATTTTTAGGTTTCTTACAATTTAGTATTTCATCCAGCTTCTTGGGGCTGCATACTGTTTCTATAAGTAGCGTACCCAGACCCTCAAGAATAGAGAGAGAAGATAAAAACTAAAAAATTTATCGAATGAAAAAACTTTTGGACCATGGATCGGTACCAGAAAATCGAAACTGTTTTACTTTAGGACTCAACTCTAAAAATTTCATTATTTTTACTTCAATTAATCAAAAAATTGTTTCAATCAAGTGAGAAAAAAACAAGAAATAATAGGTAAACGATTTTAAATATCAAAATTTGTTTAGAGTAAAAATAATTGAATTTTTAGAGGTGATTCCTAAAGTAAGAGTGAAAATCGAGCGGTCCGAGGTTGATCGCAAACTGTTCGGTTTGATCCTGGTACCAGGCCCATAAAAAAGTTTTGGAGCTGTACGACTTGAGGGGGGGGACGCACTTAACGTGTCTCCAAAGGTCGAAGTAGAAAAACGTTAAAATTCTTATAGAAACACACTCCCTAGGGGTAAAAATTGATGGAACACGCTGGTACTATTATTTTCACTCCAAAATCTTCTAAAACATATGAATTTTTGCACTTTTTCAGCAAAAATTCATGTTTTCGAAGATTTCGGAATGAAAATAATAGTACCAGCGTGTTCCGCGTCAATTTTTACCCCTATGGGTGTGTTTCTATAAAAATTTTAACGTTTTTCTACTTCGACCTTTGGAGTCACGTTAAGTGCGCCCCCTCAGGTCGTATAGCTCCAAAGTTTTCAATATTGGAAGCATATGTGGGCAGGGGGGACTGTCTCCCCCTACTTCTTATTGGCCGAAAAATTGTGATACCACTTCTTATTTTTCCCGAAAAAATACATAAGGGTCCTCCCTTATGTTTTTGCCCAAAATTTGAAAAAAGTCGATTTCTTGGGTGAAAACTCCTATATTTGGACCCACTTCGTAAAGTTAGAACTAAAAACGCTTATGTTACGATCCACTTCTTAAATTTTTTGACCAAAATACATGAACCCACTTCTTATTTACGATCCCCGAGTTGGTGGTCAAAAAAAAGTTGCAAATCCGAAAAATTTACGTTTCTGGACCTCTTGCTCAGGTATGCAAAGACCACTTCTTATTTTGGGTCCCTGTCCCCCCCCCCTTCTTGTCCACGTATGATTGGAAGCCATATCAATTATCAAAAAATATTTTGCAAACTTGTTTCAACATCAAAAAAGATTGATAAATAAAACGATTTCCTAGGCTCTGTAATTTTCAAATACAAATTGAGCGATGCGGTAACAAAAATGTATTAATTTTTTAAAAAGAATCGGGCCGAGCGCTATATATGGATACTTTGAAAAAATTTTGGGTGGGTCCCCTAAACCGAAATAGTACATCAAAAATTACAAAAATTTAAATAAAAAAATTTATACGACTACGAGATAAAAGATGTGAGGATAGTCCGTTTTTTATCGCAATCGCGCATGATTTTAGTGCAATAAATCGCGCTATAAAATCAAAATTTTTATTTGTTAGATTCTTCTTTGAAAAAAATTTCACGTTTTTTATTCTAAAATAGTGTTGCTAATACGATAAAAAAGGTAAAGTTTACCAAGTTTCGTTGAAGTTTACCGTTTGAGCAACACTATATTCTAAAAGAATTTTTTATTCAGATGGTAAATTTCCGACGCACAAGATCCCAAACGAAATCGATTGATCATGAAGAAGACGATTTAGAAAACGGCTGTGAAAACTTGAATGAAATTATCGAGTCTCAAGAGATCAAATCTGATGAAAGTTATGCTAGGAAATTTTTCATTCTAAAAGGTACCAGCTTTTTCTGTTGATTACTAAAGTTTGCATTTTTAAGAATCCATTCTAAATGCTCAAGGATCAATAGTACCTCTAAAGCACCCTAAATTTGGAACTAAAGCACTTTATTTTGTCTCAAAAGCTGAAGTTTGTGAGGTTCTTAAAGTGGATGATGGAAAAACGTCAATGTTTTATGGTGAATCTGTTATTTCTGATGGTTCGATTACTATGTTGAGTCCGATTCATCCTTTATTTTTGGCTATTCCGTATTTGATTAAAGTTGTTAAGGTCAGAGCTGTAATTTCGGCTCTAGGACTTTTCATAACGAAAAAGCGGCATACGGACTATTTTGTTAAAATTGCCTTTGTGTTGCAATTTTTTACAACATTTTGTGCAGCGAAAAATGTCTAGTGAAAAAAATCGGCGAAAAATGTCTGGAAAGTTTTGTGTTGCAAAAAAATTGGCACTATAACTTTCGCCACGTTTCATGTTCGCCACAGCAACTTTCGCCACATAACTTTCGCCACAACCACGTTCGT
>JAQGBS010004384.1:0-10372 GCA_034698545.1 Acrobeloides obliquus
TTTGGCCGGTAGTGCGGATTTCAAGACCGAGTTGGGACAGTCGGATATGTTTGACCAGGTAATGAAAGATTTTTTTTATTAAATTAGTGTAATGTTTAAAAAGTATAAAAAAGCCATGTCGATGACGATATTTTCCCGAATCTGAACAGATTTGAGGATAAAAATTTAAGCTCTAGAATTACACCGAGACATGGTAATTAAAAAATTACTTTATATTGCTTTTAATCTACCATATTTTTTCAATAGAGCCCTTCCCTATTTCGATCAATTCAAAAATACAGCCCTACTCCTTCCTTTCAATAGAGCCTCATGGTCATAAATTGACCGCGGAAAATTAAAATTTTCAAAAATTCAATTTTTGATCCCAGAATGCGTTAAAAATTCTTTTGGCTCCGAACTGCATTAAAAATTTAATGTTTGACTCACGAAACGTAATTTTTGACTCTGAAATTCAATTTTTGATCTCCCAAACATCAGTTTTTAAACCCGAAATGCACCAAAATTTAATTTTTAAATTTTAGAGATTGCAAGCGAAAATTATCAAGACCGTTGATGTATCCTATGGTGGTGAAAATGGCTTCAATCAAGCGATTGAATTATCCGCCGACGCTCTACAAAATGTCAAGTTTATCCAAGAAAAGAAACTCATTCAAGCGTATTTCGACGAAATCTCGACTGTATTTTAATATTTTTTAGTTGAAATTTGTATAAATTTGAATTGTTATAGGACACCGGGAAGTATGTATTCGGAATTCAAGACACATTACATGCGCTGGAAATGGGCGCCGTTGAAACTTTGATTTGTTGGGAGAATTTGGATATTACTCGTTATCGATTGAAGAAATCGAGTGGAGGTGAGTTGATTTTTTACATCGCTTCACGATTTATGGATCAATTTTATATGTTAAAATTAATTTTTCTCTAATTGGCTTCTTATTTTTTATCATAAAATTGAATTTTCGACTCATTTTTTATCAAAAAATATTTTTGTTCATTTTTTGTTCAATATTTTGGTCATTTTTTAACAAAAAAATTTAACCAAAAATTTTAAATTTGGCGTTAAGGAACCAGTAACATGTCTCAAAATGCTATTGGGCTGACACACGCCTAAAAAAAGTTAAAATTATGGTCGCGCATTTTTTGACCATAAAATTTGTGCACTACCCAATTTTAAGACATTTAACAAAAAAATTTTTGCTTTAAATGATTAAAATCGATTTTTAATTCATTTTAACTTCAAAATTTGGTTAAAATTTGAGGCAAAATCAGTTTTTATGCACAAAAATTAATCGAAAACCCGATTTTTATGATCAAATTCTCCAGTTGAAAATTTAAAAAATATTTTAAATTTTTTGTTTTAAATATTTTTTAGAAGAGAAACTAATTCACTTGAGACCAGATGAAGAAAGAAACGAAGAAGTCAGAAGGAAATATTTTACTGACCCAGATGTAAGACTTTAATTTGGAACCAAAATTGATTTTTTCCGTTTATTTTGAGCTCAAAATCGAGTTTTAGAAAAAAATCGCATGAAATTTTTTGTCGTAAAAATCTTTTTTGAACGAAATAACATTTTAGACGAATACTGAAATGGAAGTGATTGAATCAGTGTCCTTCCTTGAATGGCTAGCAAATAATTATAAGACCTTCGGCGCAGTGTTGGAAATTGTTACGGATCGTTCTCAAGAAGGCGCTCAGTTTGTGCGAGGATTTGGTGGAATTGGAGGTAAGAAATGATTATAATGAATTTTTTATGAAAAATACTTGGATATGCTTAAAAAATTATCCATTTGAGTCAACTGATAGTTTCATATTTTTAAATAAACTAACAGTGTTACAATAATGGTAGAGAAATCTTTTCGTCTCGAAAAACTTATGACCGAGAGTTCGCAGGTTCTATGAATGGTCTTAGTGTTAGTATGGTCTTGGACATTTATGATAAATGAATTCAATTTTTTGGATTTTGAAGTTAAAAATGAGTGAAGCTCAAAATTCGGTCGTTGATTGAATTTTGAGCTCAAAATTGGCTCATCGAAAAAATTCAAAAAAATAAATTTATAATTTTTATGAATAATTTCTCAAATTTATTTTTAGAACCGTTTCGAAGTTGAAAAAATTTCTTAAATTCCTAATTTTGCAATTTTTCAGGAATCCTGCGCTATCGTGTGGAATTGCAGCATCTTGAATTGGATAATGAAGATGACGGAATCAACCTCGATGACTATTGACATTTGGAGGTGGGTGATCGCGAGTACTATTTTACTAATATAAATTGTGCTCGCGATTCCCACCGTTCTGGGTTCTTCTTTGGTCACGGCGCCGAGTTGGCAAGCCAAATGAATAAAAATTCGTGCACACAAAAAAGTCAACTCAATGTCGGGGGCGAAAATTTACTCAGCGGTGGTTTTTCATCATCAAGTGAGGAAATCTAAAATTCCATCCTTACAGAAAATTATTGCCCAATTTTTGGAGATTATAAAAAAATTTTCACTATAATTTTAAGCTCTGAAAATTGTTATCTTAAATCCATTTGAGTCAACTGCTAGCTTCATTTTTTAAATAAGCTATCAGTGTTACAATAATGGTAGAAAATATTTTTCGTCTTGAAAAATTCATGACCGAGAGTTCGCTGGATCTATGAATGATCTTAGTGTTAGTATGGTCTTGGACATCTTTATAATCCAAAAAATTTTCGATTTTTAAGCTCTATTGAATCAAAAATCGATTCTTTTTGGCGTCAAATTCAAATTTCTAAAAAAAATAAAAGCCCTTCAACTTTTCATTCATTTTCAGATTTTTCAACGAATGCAGTATAATCCAAAACATGGGGGACATCTACATAATTTATATATCTTTCCTGTTCTATTTGTTGTTGTTTTTTTATTAATTATATAATTGTGTTTATTCATTTGTATACGGTATAATAAAATGTTTATCACGTTTTTTGGCATTTTTTAAATGTGATTGTTTTATATGACTTGTTCTTTCGTTAGACATTAAATAAAGTTATGAAAAGAGCCATATTATACTTTTTTTAAATACTTTTCATACAGCTTAGGAAAAAGCGAGGAAAGTGGCAAATGAGGCAAAAATGGCAATTAGTTTTTACAGAGTCTAAAAAATGAATTCCGAATAAGATGCTAATGTCACCTTTTTCAGAATGCCCCTCCTGTGGTGAAAAAAGAAGAAAAAACGCAAAAATAATATTTTATGTTTTTTTCGACCCGAATTTTTTTCTTCAAAAATCCTAAAAATGATAAAGGTAATTTTATGTGGGAAATCGATTGCGTGCATTCCCGAAGCTTGAAAATGCTTCCCAGATCTTGATTCAGGAAAGTGTATAAATTTGTATTTCTAACTTTTATATACATTTACTTTCATGAATCAGGATCTGGGAAGCATTTTCAAGGTTCAGAAATGCGCGCAATCGATTTCCCGCATAAAATTACCCCTATACGGGTCGTTTTTAGGATTTTTGAAGGAAAAAAATTCGGGTTGAAAAAACATGAAAAATCACCCAAATCCGGTTTTTTTATACACCCTGTACTTTTCTTTCTTTTTGCCGATAGTTTGAAATTTTTATTATTGATTAGTCCCCAAATGGTTATTATTATGGCTTTTATCATTTGGCCGACATTTAGTCGTGCCTTGACTTTTCACAATCACGCCAAAAATGTGTCATCGCTTTTATTTTTTAAGCTTATTATTTTTGTATGGGATATTGTTCAATTGTGTAGATGCTGGGCTGTTGGATAATATAGGAGATGTTTTAAAAGGTTCTATTTTGGTTAGATGACCCAACAATTTTTTGAAAGGGCCAGTTCAGAATGTCAACATAGTCGAAAAGTTCTATAAACGACACCCATCATAATTTCATATTCGAAGAAAATGTGATAATTATGCAAACTTTTAGTAATATACAAGAAAGTTTAATTTCGGATCAGGGGGCGAAAAGGTGCCATCACCCAGGGTGGATCACCCAAATCACCCACTAATGGGTGATAGGTTATGTGGATGATGCCACCCACTGGGTGATGGGTGGGTGAATTTTGGGTACTATCACCCATTTTGTCGCCCCCTAGTGATCAGGGAGCGAAAAGGTGCCATCACCCATAACCCACTCATCACCCAGGCTGGATCACCCATCACCCACTAGGGGGTGATGGGTGATTCACCCATGGGTGATGCCACCCACTGGGTGATATGTGGGTGAATTTTGGGTGCTATCACCCATTTTTTTGCCCCCTGTTCCGGATAAAATCTTAAAAATTATATATCGGAAAATTCATGAAAAATTGAGCATTTTTTGTTTTTACGGCATCTTCTGAATTATTGTAGTTTTGAGAGAATTGCGTTTGAAACTGTTCATGTTTTCGCTGTAATACACAAACTTTTCGAATTTTTACGGAAAAATCAATTTTTACATCGAAACTGCTACAATGTTCATGTTATGAAAATTTAAAAAATCGTTACAAAAATCGATTTTTCCGCAAAAATTCAAAAAGTTTGTGTATTACAACGAAAACATGAAAAATTTTCATTTTCTTTGAGTTTTGCTGTGTTTCGTTTAAAGCGTTTCGACTGTGCAGAATTCGAGCTTGGAGCTAACATTAGCTAGTTTTTTTCTTCAAATTTAAGGCCAAAATGCCAGCAATAAACTCCTTGGTGGACTTGATGAAAATCTCAAACAAATTATTACCAATATCACTTCCAAAGTTGTTGATGCTGCTCATATAGCTGTAAAAACTATACAAGACGACGCTCTGAAAGCTGTTGGTCAAATCAAAGATGCTAGTAATTCAACTGTAGAGCGGCTAAAAGATGGTCTGTTTAGGGTGCGCGCTAGCAATCGTGAAACGCATTTCACGATGATTTCCGGACTCATTTCCAAACGGCGTCCGGAAACAGATTGAATATGCCTGAATATTGACACGAAAACCCTGAATTTTACATTTTTAAAAATACACTTAATTATTGGGTGTATTTAAAAAACAAAGACGGCATTTAGCTCGACGAGACGAATGACACCAAAGTGATCCGATTTGATAATTGTTTTAGGTTATTGAAACGAAAACCCTGAATCAGAGTTTTCGTTTTAATAATTCAAAACAACTTTCAATTTGGATAATTTTAGTGTGGTCTTGTTCGTCTCGTCGAGCTATAAAGAATGACGTCTTTGTTTTTTAAATACACCCAATAATTAAGTGTATTTAAAAAAAAGTACAATCAGGATTTTCGTGTCAATATTACGCCAAATTCAACCTGTTTCCGGACGCCGTCTAGAAACGAGTCCGGATTTCCAGACGGATATAGTCTGTTGCAGTTGTCGGGCAAAAAAAGTTGTATACAGAGCATAGTCAAGTGGACAAGGAAGCCGCCTGTCCGATCTGGCAAGTTAAGCAACATTGGGTCCTAAGGTTAGATCCCGCGAGGGCAAAAAGTTCACAAAACTTTCTTTTATAAATAGCACAAATTTTTTCTTCATAGTTTGTAAAAGAAATTTTTGTAAACGTCCAATTTTTTGCCCTCGCGGGATCGAACCCGAGGGCACAATGCTGCTTAACTTGCCAGATCGGACGGGCGGCTTCCTTGTCCATTGGCTATGCTGTATACAACTTGTTTTGCCCAACCGGTGATAGCATGCGGAAACGTCGTGAAATGCGTTTCACGACTGCTAGCGCGCACCCTTATAGACCCATACGAATCTGTTAAAACCCCGCTTTTTTTAGAGCTCAAGACCTCCCTCACACAGATCATCGAGGCTGCGGAAACAGCGGCAGCAAATAATAAACAAGTGCAATCGGCGCTAAGAAAATTCGATTACTTTCTTATTATGGAAGTTGTATTTATGGTTATTGTTACTAGTTATATTGTTGTACAGTTTTATCTGATTTTCAAACAGGCCCGGTGTTGTGGCTTATGTGGTAGTAATGAAGGAGAAAAGCGTTATAGTGAAAAAGATATGGCTAAAGAAAAAGGTCTAGAAACGGAAGAGTTGAGAATCAAAAAAGGAGATGTATTTTTGTGATATTTATATTTTTTTAATAAATAAAAGGTTATGTTAGAGGACCAGTACACTTTTAGGGAGTTGATGCCATGTGATACAGGGTACGAGATGAAACTGCAACACTTGATTTTTTTGCTTTTTCATTGTTTTTTTCAACAAATTTCATTTAAAATTTTGTTTTTAGTGTTAAAATGAATGAATTGGGACCTGCCATAATTAGAGCGCATGAAAATGGAAAAGGAGTACGTAAAATTGCGCGGTTTCTGCGTGGATCAAACAGCAGCTGCGCCGCAGCGCGCAGCAGCTTTTTAGTCACACAGCTGCTGTCTGAGGCAAAGACTGGCCCAGTATCTCGAGCAATCAAGAGATTCGAAGAAACCGGAAGCAACGAAAACCAAAAAAGAGAAAAAACTGCAAGAAGTCGAAGGAATATCCAGCGCACTAAAGGAATGATCAAGAGAAACCCGTCGACCAAAGTGAACTCGACTCGAAAATTGGCCAAGAAGCTGGGAATTTCAGAGTTTTCTGCTAGGAAGATTCTTCATAAAGACCTTGGAAAGAAGCCGTTCAAGTTCTTGAAGCGCCAAAAAGCTGACGGACGCCGAAAAATTGAAGAGGCTACAGCGCGCCAGAGCTTTGTACCAGCGATTTTCCGGCGGAAAGCATCGACAAATTGTTTTTTCCGATGAAAAAAAGTGTTGCAGTTTCATCTCGCACCTTGTAGAGCACAAAATTTAGGGTTAGAGACTTTTGCGCACCGACATTTGCGCACCAACATTTGCGCACTGGACATTTGCGCCCCGAACTTTATAAAATTTCTGCCTACAAACAAGTTCACACTGTTGTAAGAAAACCGGTATAAAAGTTAGCTCATGCTTTATTGTGCAAATGCGCAAATGTGGATGCACAATTGTCGGTGCACAAATGTCGGTGCACAAATGTCGGTGCGCAAATGTCGGTGCGCAAAAGTCCAAGGCGCAAGTGTCCAGTGCGTAAATGTCGGTGCGCAAAAGTCTCTCACCCAATTTGAGCATTTTTTGCTTTTACGGCACTACTTGAAAATCTAATGGTAAAAAGTTATGAGTGAAACAAAAAATTTTCAAACGAGTTTGAACATTGAAACGAAGAGCCTCCACCTGAACTAAAAATTTTTTGAATTTGCTTAAAATATAAAAAATTATTAGGTTTATTTAAAAAAGAAAGACGACATTTTTTATAGTTTGACGAGACGAACAAAATGACACTAAAATGAACCAATTTGAAAATTGTTTTGGGTTATTAAAACGAAAATTCTGATTCAAGGTTTTCGTTTCAATAACTCAAAACAATGTTCAAATTGGATGATTTTGGTATCATTTTATTCGTCTCGTTTAGCTATAAACAACTGCTACAATATTCATGTTATGAAAATTTAAAAAATCAATTAAAAATTCAAAAAAGTTTGTGTATTACAACGAAGAGCTTGTACAAAATTTCAAACGCAATTATCTCGAAAAGGTTAAACTTTCAAGGGATGCCGTAAAAACAAGAAATGATCAGTAAAAATTCCTATTATAAATTCTCGAAAGTTTAATGGTTCTTATTAAACTAGAAAAATTTTTTTGATCTTTTGACGGAGAGATAAAATTATTCATACACATGTGCAAGACATGTGTTTTCGTTCAGTCTCTTAAAAATAGAATATATTTTTCTTCCATTTATTATCGAATAAATAATTTATCTTTTTTTTGTTTTCGTTATTGATCGATAGCGATAGAGTGGCTTGCCGTGGACAACATATTTGTTGACAGGAAGGAAAATCGGAAAGAGAACGGAAAGAAGAAGAACGTTCTCTTAACCTATAAGATTTTGTCTTGTTATTTTTTCGTTTGGCTACAGATCTTATGGAATATTTTTAGAAACATTTTTTCTTCAGTTTTTAGATCTCCAAAATGAAGGATTTTTCTACCCAGTTGTCTCAAAAATTACATACTTTTGTACCAAAATTGAATGAATTGAAGAAAATTTTGGAAAGGGAATTGAAGAAAAATTTTCAAGATGTTACTATTGAGATTGTTCCATGTCCAAGTGAGATTTTTTTATAATAAATATAGGGTTAAAAAATTTTTCGGGCGTGGGGATCGAACGCGGGCCGTTTGGATTGAATTTGTTTTCATGAAAACAAATTTTTCAAGTGAGGTATTGATCATTTTAAGAGCAACCTTCTTTCACGTCTCCATGGCCCAGTGGTAACACTCTCTCTCTTCCAATCCAAACAGCCCGAGTTCGATCTCCCTCCACACCCAAATAACCGCGATGAAGATTCAAGACGGGTCTGACATCACAGTGTGATTACATTATTCGTACTGTCTGAGCGGTTTTTTGCATCAAATTTTTTTGTCTATCATTTGAAATGAAGGTAGCTTTTTTGAAAATTTTTTGTCAAAAATTTTAAAAATGAAAAATCGTCCGCATATTCAATCCAGCATAGTCGAAAACCTTTATCTGTTTCACGGAGAGATTCCAGAAGCATAGTTTTGGGATAGCATTACAGACTTCGAGTTTTAAGACCCGAGTTCAATCCCGCTTGGAGTCAAATCTTTTTGCATCGTCCAAAATTGATGAAAATTTTTGCCTAGGGGTAATTTTATGCGAAAAACACGACTTTCTATTTTTTACAAAAATTTTCATAAAAAAATAATATCACCCTCGTGTTTTTCGCATAAAATTACCCCTAGGCAAAAATTTTCATCAATTTTGGACGATGCAAAAAGAATTGGCGCCGAGCGGCATTGAACCCAAGTCTTCAAACTCGAAATCTGTGATGATATCCACTATACTATGTTTCTGCAAAATTCCATTTTTAGACCTCAAAGAGGCACCATTCAACATGACTGGTGCTGGTATAGGTGATCATTTGAGGATAGCCGAAATTGGAGGTCTTGGCAATCTATACCCAGAAATTGAAAAAGAGAAATTTTATGATCTTAAGGTAAAAAATCATCATAGCCCCTTATTATATGCAAATTTCAGCAAATCTGTACAGAATGTGAGCTACCGAAGGCATTCATTTTCGGTCCCGGAGCTGGACCCTGGCATGTGGTTGGCAAAAATTCCGAATGTGTAGCGGATGCGAATTTTACAGAGGAGCCACCTAAGGTTTGTTTCGCAAAAAATTGGAAGCTACTACACAATAGGGGGCCACCCACGCAAAAAAATTTTCGAAAATTTTTTCTGAAAATGACACCTCTAGGGGGTGTGGGGGAGATCCGAATTTAACATTTACGAAGCAAAAAATGCCTGATTCAGGGAAGGCCTGTGTATTGAAGCGAAAAGTCGCGAAAATGCGATTTTTCACTTCAATACACAGGCTTTCCCTGAATCAGGGAAGTGTTTTTTCGCTTCGAAAATGTCATACTCGCATCGCATGTTTTTACCCCTAGAGGGGTCATTTCCAGAAAAAATTTTTCACATGGGTGCACCCCCCATAGTATATGGTGCAGTAGCTCCAAAAATTGATTTTTATATAAAAAATTTTTAAATAAAAAATTGAAATTTTCCCACAAAAATTTTAGGTCAACATGCATATTATGAAACTGGATGATGAAAATTCTCCTCAAACTCAAAATATTGATATCCCTAACATGTGTCTAATGGCAAATTTGGCAGTTAGTGATGGTGCTCCGAAGAAAGATATACGTATGTTTTTTTATTGCTGACTCCCCTAAAAAAGTTTGGGGCTGGAACACATTTTTGCTTTATCTTAAATTTATGTAAGATACCAAAGGAAACGAAAACATGAATCAGGGTTTTCGTTTTAATAACCCAAAACCATTTTCAAATTTGAATTTTGAAAATTTGTTTTAGTGAAAATCGAAGCCAAAATTCGAACCAATGAGTCCAATTTCCCAGAAACTATCAGAAGAGCCCTGGCCGAGCATTACCCTGGACAACTAGTCAGTATGTGTGGTGTATTTATATTAAAGAAAGGAACAGCAAAATTTCATATCA
Organism: Acrobeloides obliquus; assembly: GCA_034698545.1. Taxonomy (NCBI): domain Eukaryota; kingdom Metazoa; phylum Nematoda; class Chromadorea; order Rhabditida; family Cephalobidae; genus Acrobeloides; species Acrobeloides obliquus. The sequence goes on from JAQGBS010004384.1 coordinate 9,996, forward strand.
TGCAAGATTTTCCCCATCGACCATGGAATAGCAGAGAAGAGGTATATACTATACGATTGGTCATGAAGCATAATTATTAGGGGAAACATTTTTGTTTCAAAATTTCGTTTCAATACTTGCTTTAATTAAATTTCATAATTTCCTGTTTAGAAAGACACAGATTTTCTCAAGTTCTTCGAGATGAATGCTCCTATTGTGTGTACCACTGTTTTTCACTCATACGACCCGGGTCTATCTCTCCGGTTAGAGCATACTCATTGTTTTAGTGAACATGGCGACGGTGGACATTATCATCATGATACAACCCCAGATATTGTTGAATATGAAGGATATTTCCTACCCGCTGATCAGTTATATAGGATTGATCAAGTCGAAAA